>PVJD01006356.1:0-99591 GCA_004026545.1 Mormoops blainvillei
GGCTGGCCCCGCCGTGGATGCTGTCCCCAAGTCCACACTCGCGGTGGGTGGGGCGACCCGCCAGCCTCGCCCGATGCTTCGCTTCTTGGAGGAAGTGTGGGAGGGAGCGCGTTTCTCATCCACGGTTCACACGCGGTTGCAGGTTGGGCGTGAGCAGGCCGGGCCGGAGGTGGGAATGAGAAAACCAGAGAGGGGCCACGTGGAGATGAGGGCAGTCGGCACGGGCCGCGCCGAGGGCGGGTGCCGTTTGCAGTGCCAGTGCCGGACCTGTTTTCAGGGAGTTCTGGTCTAGGCCTCAGCTGGGACCAGGAACAGGGGCCGCCCGTGTGGCCAGCAGGTGGCCCCATAAGCCTCAGAAACCAGCCGGTGTCCTGTGGGTTTGTGTTTTTGACGTTAGCAGTCGGCAGAGAGGTGTGTCACCTAACCTACCCCAGAAGACTCGCACCCCTGCCCCGTTCCAGGCTGGCGCTGCGGGTTCTGTCAGGGGGAGGAAATGCGGTTTGGGATGAGATTGAGACTGAGAAGCGCCTCTCCTTGGTGGCTTGTGTACTGGGCGGTCACAGGGGAGGCGACCGAGAGGCAACCCTGCTCTGGGTGGTAGGATCCCTGCGCCCAAATATCTCCGCAAGGCTGAGCAGCCTCTCAGACTCGGGGGGCACCCTGTGCCGCAGGTAGTGAGCTTTGGCGGCCTTTGCAAACAACTCGAGGAAGGAGGACTCTGAGGACTCGCTGTCGGGGTTTCCCGCGCACCCTGGGGCCCTCAGGGACGTGGGTTCCCCAGCGCCGTGGTCTGGCTGCGGGTTGGCGTCTTCCAACCTGGCCTCGTCACCGCTGGCCCCTCCGCGGTCTGCTGCCGGACTGGCCCCGCGGCCTGGGCGTGCTGGCTCCGTGGTGACGGGTCGGTCTGCTGGCTTCTCTTCTGCTATGATGTCAGACGCCGTGCCACTCTGGGACGGCGACGGCTCTTTGCTCCCCACGGGGCCCTCGAGGCCAGTGCGACGGGAAGGGGGCCCGGCTTTGTGTGTTTCTCGGGCCGGGTTGGTTGCCGGTGCCCTGGGAAAGGAGGTGGGAGGAAGAAAGTTCCCTGACAGCTGATGAAAGATGCCTGCAGCTTGTTCTCAAGTTACTGGACCGTGGCCCCTGCATGTGGCGTGAGCCGGGGTAACAGTGGGTGGGGAGGGGGTGGAGGGCGTGGCTGGGCGGCAGTGCGGGGGCGGCCCGGGTGGAGGGTCTCTGTGCTGGAGGAGGGGCAGCGTTTCCTCAGGGAGGGGACACTTGGAAGGCCAGCGGGAGGGGTGGCTCCGTGGGCGTGCGCACCAATGAGGGAGACTCTCACCTGAACCCAGTGGCCCCTGGACCTCCGCGCTTCCCTCCCTGCACCCGGCACAGGGGAGCGTCTCCTGGTCCCTGCTGGATTCCGTTCCCAAAATAGGGGGCGCGCTTTCTCTTCATGATCTCTGCTTGGAGTTAATTAAGTGTTGCGGGTTGAATTGTATCGCCGCACCCCCCGCAATGTCATATATTTGAGTCCTAACCGCCCCCGGAGCTCAGCATGTGACCTTTGGAGACAGGGCCTTTACAGAGGTGATCAAGTGAGGATGAGGTCACTCGGTGACACTCACCTGATGTGACTGGTGTCCAGAAGGAAAGGGGGATTTGGACAGAGGTACAGGCAGTGGGGAGGCAGCGAGGAGAGGAGAGGAGGGGAGGCCAGCCCCGCCCACACCTTGGTCTCCGGTCCCCGCCTCCAGAGCCGAGACTGTGAGTTCTGGTGTTTAAGCCCCAGTCCGTGGCACTTGGTTATCACGGCCCTAAAACCCGAGACAGAGTGAGAAGGAGGAAGAGGAGCGGCAGCTGGCTCTCTGTGCCGGAGCCGGCGCGCGCGTCACCTGAGTCGCAGGGCACAGGCGGAGCCCACGACGGACACCAACAGAAACTCAGCCGTGCTGTGTTTACCCAGAACGTGTTAACCAGGGTTTAGAAATCCCCGATCGGAGGTCCGAACAGGCTGGCCGAGGAGGTTTGGTTTGAACGTTTCATTTGTGGAGCATGATGTTTTCAAAACAAAGTAATCACGGAACGTGAGGGACACGGGGGAGTGCGGGGGTTCCCGGGCCCCCCCCCCGGGGGCCTGAGGCCACCGGTCTCTTCCCTGCAGTAACTTCAGGCCAACTAACGGTCGGTCTCTCAGTGAGCGGTTGTTGGCCGGGCATGAAAAGGAGGTGAAACCCGCTTATCCCAGGTGCAGAGAAAGGGAAGCAGAAGAAAAATAAAGCAAGAAAGTAGACAACTAAGGGTATATACCAGAGAGGCCAGTTGGACGACTGAAGGGACTGGGGCATGGCTGCTGGCGGGGGCGGGGGGCGGGGGCTTGGCGGTGCTGCAGGGTTTGAGGGCCTGGGTCCACCCTGCCCCCCGCCCCGTCCAGTCCTGGGCTCTCACCTTGCTGGAGCCTCTCCTGCTGTCTTTGGAGCTGCCTCTGCTCCCAGCCCAGCAGCCTCAGGTGGCGCAGGCAGGTCCGCTCCAGCCTCTGCAGGTGCTGGCGCAGCCTGGCCTCAGCCTGCTTGGCGTGCACCCTCTCCAAGTCCAAGTGCCTAGGCAGCAGCCCCTGGGCCACGGGTGCCCCCATGCCCTTCATGGCCTGCGGACAGAGGGACAGCTGGTCCTAGGTGCCACGGAGAACCCCTGTACCCGCCCCCCCACCCCCCAGCACAGCCCGGGGCCAGCCCCTGGCTTTTCTTTGAGGTCAGTGGGTGAATTCTGCATTATCTCTTTTTAAAAAGACTTTATTTTTAGAGGAAAGGAGAGAAACATCAGCGTGGGGTTGCCTTGTGTGCGCCCCCTGCTGGGGACCTGGCTCGCAACCCAGGCCTGAGCCCTGGCTGTGGATGGAACTGGAGACCCTTTGGTTTGCAGGCCGGTGCTCAGTCCACACCAGCCGAGGCTGAATTCTACGAATCTCTGACTCCACACTTACCTGGGGAGATGAAGTCACTCTACTGGGGGCTCTGTTCCGTAGCGAAATGCGTTTCCAGGGGGCCCAAGAGGATGGAGGGTAAGTCGCTCCCCAGACCCTCAGTCTCTGCCAGTACGTCAGTGGCAGGAGACAGGCTGTCCCCAGAGTCCCAGCCCCATGCGGGCCCCTCTGCGGAGGACTGAGGGTCCCGGTGATGGGATGGCGCTTGGACTCTCAAGGAATCTTCAAGTTGGTAACTCGGGAGCCAGTCGGACACTCGGTCTTTCAGAAAGTGCAAAGGGGGTGCTGCTGGTCACAGGCAGCACACGTCCAGAGTGGGGCGTCAGGCAGCCCTGGAGGCCCCTCTGGGACCCGATACAGCTCCTGGCCCCGCCCCCAGCCGTCTTCCCAGAACTGCCCGCCCAGTCCACCCCGAGGACCAAGCCCAGGGCGACCTCTCCCTCCTCCCAGCTTGTGGTGTTACCCAGCAGGGACACTCCGCCCGCCCTGGGTCCCTCACGGTGCTGAGAGCCCTGTGCCCGGGGTGGGGGGTGGTTTTTAATAAAGCGGCTTGCTTTGCAGCCTGAGCTCGGACGCGAGGGCAGCTGAGCGGTGCTCACCTGCAGGCCTGGCCGTTCCCTCCCCTGCACCCAAAACCAGTGCTGGGCTCAGCGTGGAGTGCACGGGAAAGCGCCCCGCAGCCCTCCCCCACTCAGGAATGCGGGCTCCGGTGGGGGCAGGCCTGTCCCAGGCTCTGAGTGGCTCTGGTGCCAGCGTCCCACCCCGGTGTCCATGGGAGCCGAGAGTGAAAGAAAGTCAGGAGCGTCTGCGCTCTTCCCCCACCCGCTTCTCGCTTGGCCACTCCCTTTCCCCTCCCCCATTCCTACTTCTCAGAAACCAGATTGGCCCCCAAAGAGGGCACCGCGTGGGCATTGTCCTCAGACTGGGCACATTCCTGTAGGACGGGAGGGGGTCTGTTTATCCGGTGTTAACTGAGCACCGTGGAGCTGGCTCCCCCGGCCTCCTAGCTGCGCTTCCTGTGTTTGGTGCTAATTACTACGATTTCCCAGGTGGCAGCCACGGCCACGGAGTCAGGCAAAGGGAAACCCCATGTGCTGTGGGGAGTCTTTGGGACGGGCTGCAGGGGGCAGGCCACCTGCAGCTATGGGACTTTTGGGGTTGCCTTGGGCTTCATCTGAGAACAAATGGCACTAATATTCAGTGAGGTTTATGAGTCTCCCCAGAGCCTCCTGGGGGGACACCAGCTCGGCCTGTCACCCACAGCCACCTGAGCCAACAGGCTTTACCGGGAGATCCCTATGGGGAGGCAGGGTCTGTCCCTGTCCCCCTTCCCCTGAGGGGTCGTCTCCCCCAGAATCTCATCGCAGTGCCCGGGCCACGGTGGGGTCCAGCAGGGTCACCAGACGGAGCGGGCTCCCTGTCATCATTGGGGGACTAGGACCCAGAACGGCCCCACTCCAACCTTGGCGGCCACCGGAGCTGAGGACAGTGAGGGACGTCTTGGGAGAGCCTGTCACTCCAGGCCTCCCTGAGAGGACGCTGACAAGGCAGTTTGCAGAAATGCCCAAGCGTGGTGGCCCTGGGAGGGGAGCGGCAGCTAAGCCCCGGAGTGCCAGTGGGACCTCAGGGGCACCCGGGACCACGTGAAGGGGCAGGGGCGTCACAGGAGGGCGCAGAAGCGTGGCCTTGCTCTTCAGAGACTCTAGGTCAAATGCAGTCACACTTCACTGGGGGCGAACACGGAATCATGGGCAGGGGCCCCCCGCCCCCAGCCACACGTTTTGAGAGTGGGACACAGCAGGGCCCGCGGATCAGGACCAGTCAGAGATGGACCAGAATGCCGTCCCCGAGGAAGGACCCTTCCTCATCCGTTCCCTCCTGTCCCCTCCTGTCCCTAGCCTCAGAGGGCCACAGCGATGGGAAGAGAGGACACAGAACCCAGCAGCCCCCACCCCCGTCCAGGGGCTGGAGACGGAGCAAGTCGCCCTCCTTTGCTCCTGTCCCTTGCCCCGCAGTGAGGCAGGGACCAAATGCATGTGAGCTCGGACCTTCGGTGCGGACTGGCCTGTTATAACCACGGTGGCCAGACATGTGTGGACTCCTCCCTGACACCCTCAAGGGGCGGAATGCCGAGGGATGACGGAGGGAAGCTGTCACTTCCAACCTCTAAGGGAGTCTCAAGTCCGGCAGCTGTCCTCAGCCCAAGGAGGGGGACCCACGGCCCCAGGGACAGCGCTTGAGCCACTGGCCAGTGTCCAAGTCACTGAGAGAACGAAGACCGAACATCCCAGCATCACGAGCACGCTTGGAACAGGTGTACCTGCCGGAGGTAAACTTCACCGGAACCGCATCGGACCGTGACGTCTGACAGCCAACTCCTGGAATTCTCAAGGAATCACGGGACAGCGGGTTGCGGCCATAACGGCGAGGTGCTTCGTTAATGAAATCCTCGTCAGTCAGAGACTCGACCTGACGCCTGTACCCAAGAAAACACGTGTCTGCTCTGAAATACTCCAGCAAAATGAGGCAAAATTCCAGTGTGAAGAGCTGTCTGCCCAGGTGGCAGGGCGGTGACGACAGAGGCCAGGATTTGGGCACACAGGGGCTTATTAGATGAGCCTTCCTAATTTCAGAGATGTTTTAAATTTTCCGTAATAAGCAGTTAACATTTTCTCGAGGCTTCTCATGCTCCCGGGAGTGCCTGACGGTCATGCGTTTCGCTGACTTTTCTACAGAAATAATGGAAATGAGAAAACCGCGGACTGTCTTCAATATCCTGGGAGAAAATAAGTGTTTGACCTAAAATTTGATACACAGTAAAATGAGGGCATTTTTTTTCAGACAAATAATCAAAAGGTAGAGTTTGTTCTCCACTAAACAAAGCGCTGCAGGATGTACTTGAGGCAGAAGGAAACGTTCCCAGAGGCAGGACGGGATGAAGGCGGAGAAGCGGTTAGACACAACCGTACGGAAAAGTAGACACCCCGCAGCACGGTGGAAAATGCCAGTTCGCCCAGGTCAGTAATAAGAGACTCAGTTAGGAAGCAGGCGGAACCCGGGATATCTGGACAACACACGGCCGCCTCAACCTTGTGGCTGTATGCACACAATCTCCTTGCCTTGAAGGAAGGTTCCAGAAGCGGCCACGCGGTACTTCTGCTCACGATGCATCGACTCGGACCTCTTCAGGGGGCAGGGGGCTGTTTTTCCGGGTGGCTATGTGCCCACCTAAGCTCCTGGGTGCCCGTCGCTTTGGGAGAAGAGGAGCTTACCTATCCTAGGGGACAGCCACAGTGGGGCGGGACCTCCTGGGAGCCGCTGACGTTCGCCACTTGCTGCGGGACGGGCAGCAGTCAGGTGAGTGGGCATCAGCGCAGCGTTATTGTGGGGCCCCGCCGAGTCCCCCGCAGCAGCAGCAGCAGGCACTCCCGGGGCTCTCGTCCAGGTGGTCACAGGCCGACATGAATCTCCCTAGATTCGACCAGACACGGGGCACAAGCCCACACGGGCATATGCCCTCCTAGAGAAACCCGGGCGCCCCGTTCTGCAGACTGGCTCCAGTTCGAAAACAGCTGGGCCTGAGAGTGAAGCCCCAGTGACGGCGTTCAAGAGCCTGGCCCTTCGTCCTGGCCGGGCGGCTCGGTTGGTTGGGGCATTGCCCTATAGACCGAAAGGTCGCAGGTTCGATTCCTGGTCAGGGCGTGTACCAGAGGCAACTGATCAGTGTCTCTCTCCCTCTCTCTCTCTCTCTCTCTTCTCTGCCCACCCCCCCCTCCCAAAGCAATGAAGAAATGTCTTTGGGTGAGGATTTGAAAAACAAAAAACGAAACCTGCCCCCGGCCTTGTCTTGAAATTTCCCCGATACCCATCTGCCCTGCGTGTCTGCCGTTCTCCTGGGATGGCGTGAGCCCCGAGGCCCTCTCTCGGCCCGTCCTCCCTGCCGTGGCCCCCTGCCCCTGCACCCCCGTGGAGAACCAGGAGCACCCTGAGAGGAGGGGTGGACACTTGTCCCTGCACAGGGACTTGGGCCCATTGTCACTGCTACCATCACTGCCATCCCGATGTCCTTCAGCACCGACCACCCTTCCAAGGCGATTTAAAAGCCTCCAGGCCTCTTAATGACGTGTCTGTTTCTCCGGTGGAGTGCAAACGCCTTGAGAAGAGGGAATTTTTTTTTTTTCCCAAAAATTCCTGTCGGCCTCTTCAGCATGTAGCTCAGTGCCCGGCTGGTGCTAAGTGTCCAACAAATGTTCGCTGAATGAAGCATTAATTAGGGAAAACGCCTCCCCTGAGAACTTAGGCCACTCAAACTTTCCATTTCCCTGTCCGGTTAGCAACCAAGGGCTCTTTAGGGCTGCTCCTGTCAACCCGGGAAGAGGGGCGCGTTTTTAACAGAGCGCCGGGGCCTTTGCTGGCACTTCACGCAGAGAAGCTTGGGCTGGGGCACCCTGTGCCGTGGGGGCTCCCCGTTCACACCCTCCTGGCTCATTTCCCGCTTAACGCCCAGCTTCCCGTCCTTCACATTTTATCTCAAAATAAACATGTTCTGAGTTGTCCGGCTTCTGAAACCCAGCAAGTCTCGGCCGCCGGGTGCTGGGACGCGTCTCACCAGGGGACAGCAAGTGCCGGGAAGTGGGCCGTGTTGGGGGACCTGGGCGTCCCCCTGCACCTCCTGGCGATCGATCAGGGAACAGCTGTGGCACCCTTATCAGGGGAAAGTACACGGTGACGGAGCCTCACTCTGGGACTGTGCAGGACGCGGCACCATGGTGACCGGGCCCGGCGGCCGCCTCCCCCCGCACACTGAGCACCCCTCCCCCGCTCTGAGAGTCCCTGGGCCACCAACACAGGGGCCCACAAACCGGTTTAAGCCACAGAAATTTATTGTCTCCAGTTCTGGAGGCTGGAAGTCTGAAGTTAGGGCCACGCCGGCCCCTCAGCCCCCAGGTGGGACCTGCCCGCACCTGTCCCAGCCTCCGGGGGCTCAGACGCTCCTCTGCCTGTGGCCGTTACGGTCCAGTCCCTGCCCCTCTCCTCGCCTTGCAAGGACATCGGTCCTATTGGCCTGGATTCCACCCTGATTCAGTGCGACCTCGTCTTAAACGGGTCACATCTGCAAAGGCCGCATTTCTAAACAAGGTCACGCCATAGGTGCCGGGGGTTAGGACTGACTTTGTTTTGGGGGACCACAGTTCAGTGCTGGCAGAGACTCAGGCAGCTCTGTGGAGCCCATTCTGTTGGGTCGTGGGACCTGATTTTTATTTCCATTTTTAGTAACAGGTAATTTGTATATTCTTAAAATGAAAAGTGGCTGTTATCTTAATATTTTTTTATAGTCATTATGGGAGATATGCTGTTTTAATGACCAAACGTATCCTATTAATCTATTGTAGCATGTCCAGGAACAGGGCATGTGTCTGAGAGGAGGACTTTCACCACGTGATTGGCTTCTTCCTGTGGCCCCGGGTCCCCTCGAGCCGAGTGCCCTTGACCTTTGTCCCCATTAGGAGCCCTCTCACCTCCCTGTTCGTGTGCCCTGGTCCCCCTGTCGTCCCCAACACTCACTGCCACCATCCTGCAAGCCCCTTGTGCCCAAACCATGACCGTGACTCCTAACTGGTCTATATTCCCACCGTCGGAATGATCTCCATGCCTCCCATTCATGACCTTCCCGGTTTTAACCTGGAACAGTTAGAAGTTGGGTGTGGAGACATGACTCTGTGGGCGGGGGCTTGTCCGCCATCTCTGACACGTCACGAAAGTTCTGTGCACGGCAGATCCGCAGTCACCAGAGGAAAGTTAAACTTCGTCACCAGCTACTTACAGGCGTAGGAAATAGGGCACGGTGTCACTTAGAAAGAGAGTGCTTTTTGCCACAATGTTTGAGATTTGGCAAGTGTGAAATTAAGACCTGCTCTGCACAGAAAAATTGGAAAACACGGTAAAGTATGAAGAAAGTGGTGGGAAAACAACCTGTGATCTCATGAACCTATTAACATCCTGAAACGCTCCGTCTGGCCGCTGGCAGCAGAGCTTCCTAGTGAAAATTCGGGTCTATCCGCCCCGGGGGGCCGCCCTCCCCCTCACTCAGTCCCCGCCCAGCCCCCGCCCGGTGCTTTTCTCTGATTCTCTTCCTGGGCTCGGCGGCTGGGTTTCCAAGGCTCCCTCTCCCCAGACCATCTTGACTCACATTGCAACACCTGCAGCAGGAGAGATGGGGTGGGGGTGGGGGTTGTTACAGAGCCGCTGCCCCTGTGAGTCACCCAAGAGCGAATGGGATGAGTCAGAGGGCGACGCCCACCATCCACCCAGACCCACAGGCGGACCGCAGCCCCTGCAGATCAGTCCGTGGGAGCGTCGTCCGTGCACCAAAAGGCTGTGGGTTCAATCCCCAGTCAGGACACCTACCCAGGCTGCGGGTTTGATGCCCAGGAGGCAAACAATCAATGTCTCTCTCTTTCTCCCTTCCTTGCTCTCTAAAGCAATGAAAAAAAATGTCTTTGGTTGAGGAAAAAAGAGGCCCACCTGGCGCCCAAATGCACTGGCTGTCTTTCCTGCTGCAAGGGAGGCAAATCCGGCTCCGACATCCCCCCCCCGCCCCCACCCCGTGCCGGGAGTCTGAATGTCCCGCTCTTCTGTATGGTCCCCTCTGACCCAGGACCTGAGATGGGCAAAAGGTTTCCTTGGCTTCAAAGTTCCGCTTGGTCGTCCCTCCACCAAGGAGAGAAGCCCGGGGTGGCTTTGGAGATCAGACAACTGACCCGAAGCTCCAGAGGGAGTGGGCAAAGTCCTAGGGTTATTTATCCACGGGTCACTTTTTGAGAAACTGGAGTCACTTCCTAATGTTTTTTACTTATTGCTTTCACTTCTTAAGGGGCCCCAGAGCCAGGGGTCTGCACCTGCCCTGGGTCACCCATCCTGGAACCCGGTCACCACCACGATCGGGGGCCCTGCCCACCGGTGGCTGTTCTCTCGGGGTTGGTCGAAGACACACGCCCCGAGCAGGACGCTGCTCTCGGGAGAGACGCCGAGAAAAGTGAAAACAATTCTCCCATTAAAGACGTGAAAGCAAGTGGGGCAAAGTGCGCAGATGAAGCGACGCCAAAGTCGGGTTTGTTCTCCTCTTTAAAATACTCCTGCATCAGGGAGCGGGGAAGCGAAAGGGTCGCGCGTCCAGGAAAACGGCGACCGGAGAGCATGACTCGAACATGAGGGCCGTTTGCCCTGGAATCAACAGACACCTCTCCGTTACTGCGGGACCGTTTGTAGTTAAAACCAAGGAAAAAAGAAGGCGGAGCTACTTCCAACACCGCGAGGTCCGGGGTATTATTTTGCAAGTAGAGCTAGAGGCTTGTTTGTTTGTTTGCTTTACAAGGAACCTGCGGGTCACTGGGAGAAGCTCATTTCTCAGGCAGTGGAGGGGGAACGTGTCCGGGGAGTTGGCAGGAGGGGCGGTGGACGGGCGCCTGGACTTTGAGGTGCCCGCGTTTCTTCACCGCGCCTGTCTCCCCACACTCCGACCGCTGCTCGACACCAGCACCGTCTCTCCCCCTCCTCCTCTAGGACGGGAGCTTGCAGCAGCACTCGGACCTAGGACAGCGCCCCAGGGGTCGGCTGATGCCTGAGGTGGCGGCTTTCACACAAGGAGGGTCTGGGCACCTAAGGACGGGGACCGTCCTGGACGGGGAGACAAGGATTAAGGACAGTGATGTAGTCAGCGAATGCGGGGGATTCACCCCGAGCCACCCAGCTCTTCAGGCCCCTTGTGTGGTTGGGGCAGACGCACTGTCACCAGGGGTCTCCCGAGGACAGCGACTCGAGGGGGCGTATCGTCCCCTGGCTCTGTCTCGCTTCGAGACGATTTTTGAAACCACCCCATGCAGGACTGCTACGCCTGTGTCGGAACTACGTCGCGTGGGTGGCAGAGTCAGCACAGGCCCAGGACGAGGTCACGGTGGCAGTTCAGTTGGCCTCCTCGTGCGCCGGTGCTCCCGGGCCGGGAGACGTGTAGTTTCTTGGCCGGACGCGGGGTGGCGCCCCTGAATCAGGCGCTGCGACCCCAGGCCGCCCCTTCACGGCCGCTTCCTTCTCCATTTCACTCTGGCTGGGCCTGAAGTCCCCAAATCCTGCTCGGTGGAGCTGGGTTTTCATTTCTTCTTTTTTTTTTTTTTGCTGCCACTTACGCTGAAGGCTTTTTTTTTTTTTAATGGTACACATAAGGAGATGTTTTTTAAAGGATAAAACTAGGCCACATGACATCATTCTCTCCTCTTTCACATTCAAGTGAAATGAAGACGACATTTCTGTCAATTAAAAAGAAATTCTACAAGCTCACGCCACTGGGTTATTCTGAACCTCCGAAGGCATTTTGCAGGGAAATTCATAAAATAAGGTAACAGAGTGAAAGGGCTTAAAAAAAAAGGTGCCCTAAAAAGACGTGAGGTGAGATTCTGTCATTGTGAGATTCCCCCCGGGTGGGAGGTTGAAGCTCTTTGAAACTGCTGGACACTTTGTCACATCGAGTCCCTGCCTTGGCCAACCGCTTCCTCTTGTGAGGCTCATTTCTACTTCCTGGTCACCCTGGGGGACACGCGGGACCAAACCGCGGAGCCGTCTGTCAGGACGCCATACCTTGGTCCCTTCATGAGCTGCACCAGCACGTCCTCTCTGTTCTCTGGGGCGTGGACATCGCCTCCGGACCCGCGGACCTGCCTGACACCTGGCCTCACCGTCCCCGCCATGGCGGGCGCGGCCCGAGCCTCCGTGTTTCAGTCCTTGCTTTATACGCAGCTGGAGATATAAACGTGGATGTGAACACAGAGCCGCCCTCCCGTCCACGTTCGTCGGTTCTGTGCTAGTCACCTTTCCTCCCTACCCTCCTGATACTTGGAGCAGCGCCCACTTCTTCAGACGTATCTCTGAGTTGTCGACTCTCTTTTCTGGACTTAGCTCTGCGTCCCGAAGTCTCCCTCGGGGGCGGCGCTTGTCCCTACTTTTCCAGCCCCATCTTCTTCCCTGATTAAGTCCTTCGTGGTCTGGAAGACAAACTCCTGAGCTACGAAGCCCAGCACACACGAGATGGAACTCAAAGACACGACTTCTTAGTACAAATAAACGTCTTGGCAACAGGCCCAGCACGGTGCCCTCCCACTCAGGTAGGGTAGTAGGTTTCCATCCAGGTTAATTCAATAACGGTTTTCAAATGCCTGCCGGGTGCCGGCCCTTGGTGCCGGAGCTGGGACAGCTGTAAGTCACCATCCTTTCCCGAGAAACCCAAAGTTCCGAGCCACACACGGGGAGGGACAGGTGTGCGGACAGGCACGTGGAGAGCAGCGTGGTCCCTCGAATCGGGGGCTGCCGGGAAGAGGGGTTGGGCGACCTCACGTCTCCCGCGGACCGGGCACTGTTTTCACCTTTTACCGAGACTGACCGTTTCGTTCTGAGGATGACCCGGCAGTTGCTGCTCTCGCTGCCTCCTCGGATTACAGGACAGGAGACATGGGGGGAGTCCTGGGAGGTGGGTGTCCGGGGAGGGGACAGAGTGGCTGGTCACAGGAGTGCAGCACGTGCGTCTGCCCTGGAGCCCGTTAGGTGCGTGGGAGACAGCAGTTGTGTGATGGACGGTGACGTGCAGGACTTCTCAGGGTGTCTCTCACCCTAACCCTCTGTTTGCCATCGGGCTGGCCTGAGTTGAGGGGGACGGTGGCCCACCCTGGGGAAGGGGGGTCATTTGGGCAGAAGCCGAGCTGCGGGAGCCAAGCGGGGTGGCCCTTCCCTGGGGCCCCGCCCTTTGCCGACACGCCGGCCTGGCCGCAGGCTCTCGGGAGCAGGGCTGGGCTGAGAGAGCTGCGTTTCCCGCGGCCGCCCCCCCCAGGACCTCGGGTAGCCCCAGCGCAGCCTCCTCCTGTCTCAGGCCAGGCTGCCCACGGAGGTGACAGTTACCAGTGCAGGCGGCTTTCTGAGTGACGTCTCTGTCCTTGCCTTAAGCAGGCCACATTTCCGGCCGTGTCCCTGGGAGAGAGGCTGTGTGGACGTGCGGACAGGACAGGGAGGGGACGGGGTGGGGTGGGGGGTGAGCCTCTGCTCCCGGCCTGGAGCCCGAGTCCTCCAGCTGCCTGTGCCGGCGCCCACGTCCCCACATTCTCCTTTCTGTGTCTCCAAGGGAGGGGTGGCAGGTCCCGACATGTGCTTGCTAAGTGTGTGACTTCAAGCCCGAGCCAGTGGCTGCCTGGGACGGCTCCAATGGGCCTTCCGAGCCAGATGGCGGCCCCTCGGTCCCCTTGCCTCCTTGGGTGCACGGCAGCACGAGCTGGGGTGGCCGGGCCCTCGGGGAGGTGAGGAGGGGGGAGGCTGAAGGGACTGTTTATGCCACTCTCACCTTCTCTGTGCTGCCTGACTCCCCACCGCTGCACCCCCTGCACCCCGCTCCATCCCCCCCACCCCCCCACCTCTGAGCCCTGGGCGCAAAGACCAAAGTTTACGCTGGTTTCTTTGCCCTGTGGTCCCACAACCAGCCTCAAAGACCAGACCTGCTTCCCGCCGACCACGGAGCCCTTCAGAAAGGCTGGGATGTCCCCAGCCCCAGGAAGCCAGTGACGTGGGATCTGACATGCACGTGTTTTTGATGTGGGTGGTCAGCCACGGGCTGCTCGCGGAAGCCACGCCGACGCCATCTCGAGACCATGCAGCCCTTCCCGCCGCTGCCTCGGTTTCCAGGGAGGACCGGGCTGCAGAGCCGCACCGTGGGTGCGAGGCAGGGCCCTGGCCGTCTGGCACACAGCCTGGGACGTCGGCCACAGCGCCCTCAGCTCCAGTCCGTGCTCAGCGGCCGTGACAGGTTTGTTTCTCACAGAGTGTGATGACCGGTGGTCGCCAGTCCAGACACACACGCAATTACTCCAGGAGTAAATGTGGGCAGCTCTTCGTTCTTCAGCCCAGCCTGTCCCGAGCAGGGGCCCTGCCTGCCGGTCCCCTGGGCTCTGCGCCTGGGCTCGCTGCCGCCTCCCGGTCCCGGGGAAGCCAGCTCTGGGGTGGGGACGCGGTGCTGCCGATACCCATGTCGTCGCAGTGTTTCCAGGTTCTTCACCCCTATTACTCTGCCTCTCTCCGTTGTTACGTTTTCTGTAACAACGTAACTTTGACCCTGGCTGGTCCGCATCTCCGGTGGCTGCTGCCTCGTTTCCCGCCCTGTCGGACGCCACCTTCTTCTGTCCTCCCGCCGTGTGCCCGGACCGGGTGCTCAGCCAACATGCTCCCCTTTCCTGTGTCCTCCCCGGGGGCCGCCCACCCCCTGCCCCAGCGTGTCTCAGGATGTCCCATCTTCCTGCCCCCCAGGCAAAGCCATGGGTCCCTTCCTTGAGGATCGGAACCCAGGGGCCCATTGCTTCTTGGGGGCGCAGCTCAGAAACCAGGCACCCAGAGCCCCGATCAGCCTGCCCGTCGGCACGTCCAGGCGAAGTCACTGAGAGTGGCTTTGATTCTGAAGCGAGGTGGAGGTTGAGCAGATGGGAGACGAGTTCAATGTTAGTGAGAGAGTTACGGATCATCGTCGCTCCAAAGTATCACCTTATAAAGTAAGGGCTAGTTAATACTCGTCGATGTTTACGTGGCTCGATGAATTGCGCTTTTTAAAAATTTATTTATTTATTTATTTTAGATTTTATTTATTTATTTTCAGAGAGGGGAAGGGCGGGGAAGAGAGGGAGAGAAACATCCATGTGTGGTTGCCTCTCAAGCGCCCCCTACTGGGGAATGTGGCCCACAACCCAGCCATGTGCCTTGACTGGGAATCGAACCGGTGACCCTTTGGTTCGCAGGCTGACACTCAATCCACTGAGCCACACCAGCCAGGGCTGTCAGATTTAGTTTTGATTTTGTTTACTCGTTTGCTTGTTTTCTTATACTTTTTTGTGCTCTCCAAATTTTCTACCATAAAAGGTATACTTGTTTAATTAGAAAACGTTGTGTTATAAGGGAGAAACACGAAGGGTATTTGGAACTCTCTGAGTTGATGAAATGCAACATATTTTAGGAATTTTTTTCATAAATTTCCCTTATTCTTCCTGTGAAAAATAAAACTGGCATTACAGATGGTTTGAAGATTTAAACATAAAAATAGCTCAGAAAACTTTTCCACAGGAAAGCGTTGGTTGATGTATTGATAGTCTTAGAATGAGGAAAGCCTTTAGGCAAAAGGGAAGAGCCAAAATCCCCACAAAAAAAAAGTGTTGGATACATTTCACTACATGAAGAACTTTTTAAAATATCTGTTTGGCGAGAAGAAATGCCTCAAATAATCTTAAAAGTCAAACCAAAAACCGAGAAGGAGATATTTCTGTAGCAGATGCCATGGCTGACTGATAGTCTTCATTTACAAAGAGACTATCTAATCATTAAGAAAAAAGAGACAATATTGAAAAAACATGGGAAAACGGGATTTCTGCTTTTGTTAATAGCAGACTAGGCACTTTAGACCCACCGTCAAAAGGTGATAGGAACCCTGGCTGGGCGGTTCAGTTAGTTTGAGCCTTGTCCCGTGCACCAAAAGTTTGCGGGTTCAATTCTCTGTCGGGGTGCATGCCTCGGCAGGGGGTTTCATCCCGGGTCGGGGCGCGTTTGGGAGGCAACCGATCGATATTTCTTTCTCCATCGACATTTCTCTTTCTCTCTGGCTCTCACTCTCAAATCAGTAAATATATCCTTGGGTGAGGATTAAAAAAAAAAAAAAGATAACAGGAAAGCTTACAAAGTACTGAATAATTAAGTATAGAACCTGGAGAAATCTGGACGGGCAGGGGGCGCACCAGTCTGGAAAGGGCGGCTGAGAGGCTGAGCGGCCGATGGGGACATTTGACAGGGACAGGCGCCCTGAGCGGAGCCGGGTTTCCGAGAGGCTGGGGGGAAGGTATGACCACCTTCAGTGTCTTTAATCCATCAGAGAGAGAAGATGAAGGCTGCGGGGAACTCATCACAAACTCGAAGTAAATTATGAAAGAAGGAAGGTTTTCTCTGTTACGGAAAGGACTGGGAAAAGGGAAGGATCTAATCCTAGCGGTTCCCGGCGGTGGGGGCGCCGGTCGGGCCCTGAGGGCACGCGGATTCTGAGGGTCTCCCTCTGCCCTCCCCCACTCAGGGTCACCCCTACTGCCCAGGTCCCCCCTTGGCCACCTCTCCCGCGGAGGACTGGGTTTGCGTAACTTGTGGCACCTGTCCGTTTGGGCGTTTGCTACCTCAGGAGGACCAGACAGCGGGACAGGCCGGAGCTCCCTGGGCCTGACTGTGGAGTAGTGACAGTGACTTCCCTCAGGCGCTGACTGTCGGCCTGTCCTCCCTGTGTCTTCATTCGGAATCTGGGGAAACGGTGACAGAGCTGGGAGAGGGCGGGGTGGGGATTCCAGCCTAGGTCCACCCGGATCCCAAACCCGCCCTGTGGTTGGCTTCCGACACCTGGGCCTCACAACCTCCAGGTGGGACGTGTGCGTCGGCACAGCACCTCATGGATCTGGGGGGAGGTGACGTGGAGGGGCTTTGTCCTTCACAGGGGGCACCGTGCCAATTTATCGAGTGACATCACGGGCCAGGCCTGGTGCTGAGAGCGGCCTCATTGCCTGTCCCCCTACAAAGTGGGACTATTTCCACCTGCTTTACAGTTGAGGGAACGGAGGTGCCCCAGGGTTGGATCATGTTTCTGTGACTGTAGCTTTTCCGGGGATGGAAAACACGGGCCGGGGAGACACAGGCAGCCGGTCCGGGAGCAGAGCCGGAGCCCGGGCCCCGGGGCCCAGCCTTCCCCCAGTCGGGCGTCTCTCCCGGCCACTCAGCTCTGGGTCCGTGTCAGTTTCCTCGGCTGCAGGGACGAGGGGCCCCAGACCCAGCGTCTTTGACGACAGACGTTGACTGTCCCCCAGTCCTGGAGCCACAGGTCTGAGGTCAAGGTGCAGTCAGTGGTGGTCCCTCCCAGGGGAGGCGGCCCAGGGCATCACTGTATGGGACTACAGGGGAGACGCTCAGTCCACAGAGGGCGCATCCTCAGAAACTTTCAGGTTCACCTTCCGTTCTTCAGCTGCCCGCGGAGCGAGCAACGTGGCTCCCAGTGCGGGTCTGCGGTGACAGTCCCCGCTCCTGGTGCCTTCAGAGACGCAGGGGCTGCTGGGCCTTCGCCGCTGGGATTTTTCCAACACCTGGCAGCCAGGCGAGGGGCGGGGCGGGGCGGGGCGGGGCGCCCGGTGGGCGGGGGCTGTGTGCACAGCGCACCCGCTCGGGCACACAGGTGATGCGCATGTGTTTAATTGCTTCTGCTTTATTGCTGTTTGCTTGACCCCACGGTGCCAATGAGTTCCCTCTCGGCCTACTGTCTCATCGTGTGAAGTCACAGAAAAGCCTTTAAAAGGGACCTTCCGCCTTGTAGCAGGGCCTGTGACGGAGAACTGCACCGGACGTCTGGGGACCGTGGACTCGGACCCCCTTCCCTGTGCCCAGCCTCCTCGCCCCCTCACCCGCCCGGGGCGCCTGCTCCCTGCCAGTGCCAGACCCCACGTGTCGCAGACGCCCGTGCCCAGTCCCTCCCGCCCTGGTCTTCGATCGGCCTCATCAAGTTTGATAAATGATTACCCCGATCTCACATGCACCCTAATTAATTGCCAGCCTGTCGCGGGTCTGCGCCAAGGCCCCCACGGGCTTTGTCTGCTTCTATGTTGCCTCTTAGATGAAGTCTTCTCTCCCTGGAATTGAATTTTGCGTGTTTATATATATTTAATTTATAAAAAGTGCTTTGCTTGAGACTCTTAAAACTTCATAGAGTTTTGTGTTGTTTTTTTCTCATTTGTCTAAAGTGCCTTCTTATTCTCTATTAGATCAGAAATTCTGGATGGCAGGGACCCCACTTCATTTTCTGGGGGGGCAGGGGTGGAGCGTAAAGTGAAAGCCCAGTGTCCCGGCCCCTGCGGGCCGAGCGGGGACGGGACCGAGTCCTGTCGCGCCGTCAGGGCTCCCTTGCTGCCGCTGGGCACCCGGTGTCTTTGGCTTCTCAGTTCACACACTTTCTGGTACTTGGCAGCGTCCTCGCAGCGCACGGAAGCCTCCTTCCCGCTCCCCGGCGCCTGGGTGAAGGCTGCCGGGACCGAAACCCACTTCACCTGCGGGTCGAACGGCCTCCCGCAGTCTGCCCCGGAAGCGCGCCAGCTCTTTATTTTTCTGTGTTAAACGCAACAATAGATTCTAAATTTCAGCGCTGCCGGGCTGTGGCCTTGGGGGCAGAGTCTGCTGGGGCTTCCTGCGTGCGGCTCCAAAGCTGGTCCACAGCGGGAGGAGGCCGGGTGGCGGGGACGCGGACACAGAGGGGGCTCAGCTGTGCATCTGGACAGAATTTAATTGGCGGGCGAATCATGCCAGGGAGCACGGTGACCTGGCTGTGACCCGGCTCTGGCCTACGGGGACAGCATGTGGGCGGGAGACCCGCGGAGGGGCGCGTGAACACGTACCAGGGCATCTGCTCGTGTTTATCTCGTCCCCGGCGTTCGACTGCCCTGCGTACGTGCGCCCCAGCTCAGGGGTCCGGTCTCCGCCAGGCGAAGGCCTTCCCTGCGGGAGGTGCCTCGGGCCGAGGCTGAGGCTTCAGCCGGCCACTCTGAGCCCCGTGGACAGAGAGACCCTTCTGCTGTGCCGTCCCCTCCGTGAAACTTCAGCAGAGACGCCGATTCTGCCAAATGTGCCCAGGGCTCTCCTTTCACAATTGTATTTTTCTTTAAAGAAATTGACTCGGCCCCCAGGAGCCAAATGTCTCACAGCCCAGGGGCCAAGGCTTTAAAATAGATCAAAGAGGGTATCAGACTTTTCCAAGCGCCCCCTGCAGGGGAAGCGGGTGGAAGTCCGGGGATTGGAGGAGGGCAGGTCAAGACCAAGACATCTCTTTGAAGTTCCGTGTTTCATCTTAAAAGTCCGCGTGAAGTTTCCATTCCCACAAAATACATCTGTGTTTTAAAATGAAAATGTTTTTCAAATGAACGAGCGGCTCTGTGATAGTCCAGTAGCTTCACGAGCCACCCCCTGCCCCCCGCCCGGTGCATGACCTCTTAGTTCCAAAGTTTACAAAATGCACTGAGACACCAGACGTAATAATTTTCCACTAGACCTGGGAGAAGGCAGGCCGGTGCGGGCGGGTGCAGAAGAAGAGGTTGACACAGGGGCCGCGGAGACAGAGGGGCCCTTGGCTGTTCTGAGGCTGACGGGGTGCCCCTCAGCCCTTGAAGCCTTTTTCCTTCCCAGACCCATCCCCCAACGCCCGCCTGGAGTCCTCTCTCCCGTCCCAGCTCTCAGTGCAAAGGGAAGTCAGCTGGAAAAGCCGCAGTCCGAGGAGGCTAACGGAGCTCGGCTTGACCCAGTTTCGGAGACCTCTTTGCTGACTCCCTGCGTTAAGGGAGAAGCTTCAGACCGGGGTGGGGGGCGGTGACAGGTGGCAGCTCTTCCGACAGCATGCAAATTGGCTCGAATAGGCGGTGACTCAAAGGGATAATTGCTGTGATTCTCCCTCAGTCACACGCCAAACACACGTTCGGGGAATTGTCATAAATACTAACCTTCAGGGAATGGCCATGAATATTCAGCGAACGGCAAAAAGGTCCCAGGCAGTCCTCTGGGGCTTCTCTGGAAAGGGGTGGTCCTTCTCTCTGCAGGAAGGTTGTGGGGTGGGGGGACAGGCAACGGCCTCTGGGGTGTAGCCCTCGGAGTGGGCACCTTAGCTGGGTTTGCAGGCGCCTAATCCAAGCCAGCTGGCCGGCCGCCGTCCCCGACACATCTAATTAGATGTGGCTGTGTGCTGACTCCAGGGGTGACGTGTGATCCCCAATACTTAGAGGGCATTGCAGTCGGGTGGCCCTTGCAGCCTGGGCAAAGATTCCGAGCCGTTTGGATGCTGAGGTGACACGGAGATTGAAATGCCTTCCCCGAAGATGCACGGGGGCGTTCAAGCCCCAGCCTAGGGCCAGGACGGGGCCTGGGAGTAGGCACCCCAAGTTTCCAGGTCCCCCACTCCTGGGACGGAGCACGCCGGGATGACAGCACGTCCCATTTACTATCACTCAGGGCTGTGCCGCGAACTCGAAGTTTTGTCCGCCCAGCCCCTCGGTGCCCTGTCCTGAGTCCAAAGTTAACAGCTACGCTGCAAAAAAGCCGCTGGCGGAGAGCTGAGCGGGCTCCTGTGAGCTTGGCATCCCTCCAGGGGATCAGCCTCGGTGGTCCGGCTGATCCAATGGCTCTCCTGTGGTTTAAGAGGGTTTTCTTTGTTTGTTTGTTTTTGTTTTTTATACGTTTGTGCGTCTTTTCTGTCTGTTCTCACGGTGAGCGTGAGAGGCTGTATCAGAGCTGGGAGCGAATGCGTCGCAGGTGTGACGGGGTCTGGGCTGCCCGTTCACGGCTCCATCCAGCGCTTCGCCAGTTTGGGAGCCGCAGGGAGTCCGTGAGTGGGTGTGTGGGCGTGCAGACACGAGTTTGTGTAAAGTGACAGAGAAGAGGCTGGATTGTACGAGTGGTACTCGCCGTTTAAATCCCCCAGACGGTGGTATCTTCCATGTCGTGGCCCCTGAAGAATGTGGCCAGGGTGAAGACCGACCCCAGGGCGAACTCGTGAGACATTTCCGCCTTGTAAAACTGCTGGCATGTGACCACTTGCTCCTTCAACTAGTTCCTTCATCCTTGAGTATTCGCTGGTTCGCGTGAGACGCTGACGCTGACGCTGACTTGAGACTCGGGCCAAGGTGGGCCAGCTGCGACCCCGCGGTGGGAGCCGAGCCCTGACGCTCTCAAGAACTAGTACAAGAATGGACGTGTCGCACACCCAGCCCCCGGTCGCCTGGCATGGCCGTCTGCGCAGCGAGCCACTGGGACTCCCGCTGTGGGTGACTGGATTCAGAGAGAAGATGATTTAGTTCATTTGCAGGAAAACAGAGCTGAGTAGAAACATACCCCTGGTCTCCACCTTCCCCACCTCCCCTTGGTGTGGACGGTCCCTCCCCTGCGCCCACGCCCTGAACAGCCCGTCGGACCAGGGTTTGCCTTCCGTCCCACCGACAGCAGTTTCACCCGCTCGCACCCAGGGCGCAGTGAGTGTGGGGGGTGACAGGCACCCACAGCCCCGTCCCCATGGCCCTTCTGCTCTTGGCTCCCGTTGGGTCCCCCAGGTCCCCGTCGGGCTCCACCAGGGCCCCGCGCTAATGGCCGATTAACAAAGATACGAGGTAAGAGTTGGGAGACGCAGCTTCCCCTGAGCTGGGGCAGAGAAACAGGGGCTTGACAGGCCTTGAGGCCCCAAGGGTGAGACCCCGGCGCCATCTGGACCCACCAGAGTGCGCTCACCATGGACGCTCTCCGCACGCTTGACCCCTTTACCCTCCCCGCCGGTGGCCACCCTCGTGTGGTCCGATCTAAGAGTCGGTTGTGGCTTCTCACTTGGTTTTTATTTTATAACCCGCATGAGTGAAATCACATGGGTTTTGTCTTTTTCCATCCAACTTATTTCACTGAGCGTGACACTCTCACTTAGCGAAATACTGCCCTTTGTGACGACGTCCATCTATACGTGGTGCACACACCCACACGCCCACACACCCACAGCCTGTGCCTCCTGACCCTCTGCTCGGCCCACGGACACCCAGGCTGCTTCCCTGTCCTGGCCGTCGCCAATAACGCTGCAATGCACGCAGACGAGTGTCTGTCTTTTCAAATTAGCGTTCGGTTTTCTTCCGATAAACACCCCGCGGAGCAGTGGCTGGGTCCTGCGGTAGCTCCGTCTCTGATTTTTTGAGGAAGCTCGACGCTCGCTTCCACAGCGGCTGCGCCAGCGTCTGTTCCCACCAACAGCGCCCGGGGGTCCCTTTGCTCCGCGTGTTTGCCAGCGGTCGTTGCTCTGTTGGCGGTAGCCGTGCCGACGGGTGTGAGGCGGTGGCTCACAGGCCGGCAGGGCGCTTGCAGAGCTGCTGTGCGGACCGGCCCGCCTGGGCAGCCTGGGCCGGCGTCGTGTGCAAATTGGGGGTTGGAGGGGCCGGGGCCGGGACGGCTCCCCACGTCCTGCCTGACTGCGGCCTGGGAGGAGCCCCGTGGAGAGCAGAAGTCTCACCTCCGAGACACCATTGACTGTCCGCCGGGCCTCAGGCAGGTCACCTGTCTTCTCAGGACCGAGGTGGCTCATCTGCAAACCAAAGGGGTGGCCCAGACCTGTGCTTCTCAAACCCCAATGTGCACACTCCCCAGGGGCCCTGTTAGAATGTGGGCACGGGTTCGATCGGTCGGGCCAGGCCTAGGACGCCACGTCTCCCACCGCCTGCCAGGCCGCATCGCCCAGGACCAGCAGAGGCCGGGTCGCGTTTCAGGTCTGCGGTTCTGATTCTCTGGGCTTCTCCGCCGATGGCACCGATGCCCCCTTGGCTCACGCCAGCTGTCCACAGACACGCACATCTCACCGGGTGAAGGACCCACGGAGACTGCTGCATTCACCAGCTGTCTGTCCATCCTATGAAACCACACTGCGCACTCGGACGCACACGGGGACCCGGAGTTTTGCGTCTGCCAGGAGCGCACGCTCGGACCCCCTCTCAGGCGGCGCCTCCTGCAGGAGGGCGAAGAGATTTCAGGCCCAGAAACAACAATGGAAAAGTTGCCCTTTCACAAATCACCTCAGCAGAGCAACACCTGACGATGCCAAGTCACCCTCTTAGCAAGTGGCCTGGCGGTGACTTGTGACACCCATTTGCTAACACCACTTACGGTGACAGGGGAGGCTGCCGGGCAGCGGGTGCTGACTCCGTTTCCAGGAACTCCTTTCTCCGTTCCCATAGCAACTCAGAGAGGCTCAGCTTCCCCATGCTGAGTGGGAGGGAGAGGACGGACAGGAGACCGTCCTCTCTCATTCTCCCCGACTCTCACCCACCCGCCGTGTGGAATTTGCTAGAATTTGGGGGCAGTGGGTCGAAACGCCGTTTTCTAGTTCAGGCCATTATAAAACCAGAGTTTTATAAAAATATATGTCTTTCACTGCACAGTCAGTCAGAGAGGCTCCCCACTCAGAGGCGTGGGCTCACCAGCCTTCGTGCCCATCGGAGTCGGGGCTGAAGGCGGGGGGTGTTCCCAGTAAACACGGGTGAGTGTGGAGCACGCCGCCCCCCGCGGCGCCCACACCGGGGAGGTCCCGCAGCCACAGCGCCCACGCCGGGGGGTTCTCCGGGGAGGGTGGTGTGGGAGCAGCCTGGTCAGGGCTCGGCCGCGTTGCCAGCACTTAGGGAAGCTACCGGGCTGCGCTCGTGCAGAGAGGACACAGGCGTCTCTCCCTGGCCCGTCACTTTTCGGACTCCCGGCTCCTGGTTTCATTTCTTTGCGGCTGGGAGGGGGTCCTGGCCGGCGGCGGCCCTGCTCCAGGCAGGAGGGCGCCCGGAAGGCCCGTGTTGCCGGGCGGCTGCTCCCGGCTGGGTCTGAGGGCTCCGCCACGGCCGTGGAGTGACCTGGGTGGCTTCTCCTTCTTTCTGACCCTCCGGCCAGTGGGAAGTGAGGACAGACCTTGCCAGGGGCCCTCGCAGGAGCCGTGTCCCTTGGCGACGGCTCAGAGCGTATTACCAGCTGACACTCTGAGAGGAGACATGTAGGTGCCGATTCCGGGCCACCCTGTCTGTCCCCTCCATCGTCACCCTGCCCTCTGTCTCTTACCCGATGTCTGTCTGTCCTCCCCACCACTCGTCAGGACTCCACATGTGGCAGCAGAAGCCGACCCCACTGACAGGAAAGGCGTGGGGGGCGGCGGGGGGTGGGCTCAGAGCGCACGGACCCAGACCGAGCGCCTCGTTGCCGGCAGGTGTTTGGGAGATCAGTTGTCAGGCGTGAGTGTGGCTTGGGAGCATCAATGGGCGGTGCGACTGTGGCCCCCATCATCGGGGATTGCTGGCGGCTCACCGAGGCTCACATCCCCGTTCCTGTCTGTTGCGCCAAGAAGGAGCTGGGTAACTGCCCCCCACCAAATCTTCAATGGAAGCAATTTCTCTGTCACCCTCTATTTGGGGTCCGCGATGAACTGACCACCTTCTAACAAGGGTCAGGTCGGGCAGATGGGGGTTAGGGTCAGAAGCCAGAGCGACGCCAGGGGTCCCCGGGGCCCCTGTGGGCTTGGTCCTTCCTGTTGTCGGTAGCCCCCAGGGCCCAATGCACGGGTCGCCGGCCCCCGCTGCCCCGCTGCCCGTGGACGCAGACTTCACCCCCTCCCCGTGTGCCCCTGGCAGCCTCTCCAGCCGCACCTTGCCTTCAGCCTCACAGCGTTCAGCGTGCTCAGAAAACTAGGTCACGGACGGCTCCCAGCTATGAAGAGAGGGGGGTTAAGGGGCCGGACAGCGTGGTGACTGTGCTGCCTTTCAGAAGAATGACGCCGCGCCCGGGAAGACCGGTGACTCAGGGCCGGGGCAGACCGCCAAAGCCCTTCGCAGGGCTGGGGCTGTGGCCAACCTGCCACCGAAACCTCAGGGCTGGAAACCGAACCTGTGACCTTTTGGTGTACGGGGCGGAGCTCCGGCCGACGGAGCCGCCAGCCAGCAGGACAGGTGCCATTTAGATACATAGAGAAGCAGAGTGTTTGGCAGATAAACCCACAGGCCAACAGGTAAATAAAATGTTCAATAAAACAGACGGGGGCCCCGCCACGAGCACGGCAGGAGACACAGAGAACGGAACACGCTTCCGGGGGAACGGGCCGTGAGCAGTGTGGCACCGTAATCCCCTCTCCGTGTTCCTTGTCCAGAGGCAGTGGAAAGGCTTTGGCTGCCACCTGGACCCTTCGGTGGGGTCAGAGAGCATGCACTGAGGCCGTGGGGGGTCGGGCGCCCGGCCTGTCCCCCCGGGTTGGGGCGGAGACGCAGGCCCGGCCCCTGTCCGTGTGCCAGTGCCCGCACGTGGCACTGGGCAGCAGCAGCTGCGAAGAAAATCATTACTTTGTGGAAATGGAAACCTGTTTCCCCCGGGGGTTAATCAGGACCGAAGCAATCTGAATCTCATTAAAACACGCTGGACTGGTTCCCTGTCGTTGTGCTCGGGTCCTGGGAAGGGGGAGGGTCTCCACCCCGCTCCGCCAGCGCCCCCTGCAGCGGCCGCACCGGACTTCCTCTCCCTCCACGGGGGGCAGCTAATCCTCCCGAAGTCGGGGATGCCAGCTTTCACGAGGTGATCTCGGACCTTGGGGAGAGCTGGATGGACAGTTGGGTGGAGGACGACACTCCTCAGGTGAAATCCCGCAGCCGGAAAACAGAAGGCCACACCCCCGTCTGAGACACAACACGTGTTTTCCTGTGTGTGTGTGTGTGTGTGTGTGTGTGTGTTTTCCCCAAGGGGCTCTCTACGATGATCAACCTCCTATCATAAATCCCTCCCTTTTTTCTTGGATAATTCTGATTCACGTCAGTACAGCACTTAACTATGTCCAAGCACTTGTGCAGGGGCCCCGGGAACGGAGAGGTGACCATGTGATACGAGAGGGGACTGACGAATGTGCCTCGTCATGGGGGGAAGACTCAAGGAAGGCTTCCTGGAAGAGGGGGCATTGGAGCTGGGGAAATAACCATGGAGCACGAGAAGAGGGGAGGAAGGCATTTCAATGGGAGGGCACAGCATGAAAACGTCACAGACTCATGGAAGCTTCTAGAATGTTCCAGCAACGTGAGCCGTGCAGCAGGGCGGAAGAGAGGCTGGAAGACAAAGAGGCATGCTGCGTGGAAGTGCCCTTGGGCTTAGACTGAGGGGGACCTTGGATGCTGGGTCTGTACTGAGCTCTGTTTGCCCACGGGAATAAAAATACATTTTTTGTTTTCTTGCACCGAAACCCAGAGGCTGCGTTCTAGAACAGCACTGTTTGGTTTTGGCCCCTGCACCTCATTTCGGCACAAACATTCCATTTATCTCTCTGCTAAAAACTATCTGTTCTGTCCTCGGGGGGAAGTCGGAGGGGGCCGCTGTTTATCTCTCCCTCTCCCCTTTGCGGTAGGAAGACGTCCTCTCTGCTCACTAATCCGCTTCAGAGAAACAAATTGGTCTCCAGCTGTTGCCAAACAAGAACGTGCTTCCTAGAAATGGAGCCATTAAAACCAAATTTCATCACGCAGACCCGAGCGGCAGGCACCCATACGATCTCGCGTTTCTGGGTCCGGACCTCCGCCCCCGGGAGCCACGGTCCCCGCGTGACGGCCTGGCCACGTGTGCATGGGCTAGTTGCTAGGCCGCCGGGGGCACAGCCTATGCTGTTTCCATCATCCGTTGATTTTCCTCTCCTCCCTGTGCCCTTGGCGGTGGTGGTGGCGCCAACGCAGCCTCCCTTCAGGCTCGGCCTCAGGGCCGCTGGCCCCTGCTCACAGGCCTGGGTGGGGGGCAGCTTTGGGTGCAGAGGGGGGCTCGCTGGGACTCACTGGAGCATTTACGCTGCCTGGGACCCTGACTGTATGTGGATTTGACAGGAAGCCCTGAGGACAGGGTGTAGGGAGGTGGCTGTAGGTCCTCTCCTGTAGCCCGTCGCCACCAGGAAGTCCACGACATCATCCTCATGAAAAATAGGTCGTTACTTGGTGGCAGTGGTGGTGGGGGTGGGTGTGACAAGTGGCACAAAGTGGTCGAGGGGTCCCCAGGCTCGCAAATGCCAAGCACTGATGAGAAGGACTTCAGAAATTCCTTGAGAGACAGCGCACGCCAGAGCCCTGGTTCAGCCTGCCGAGGCTTCCGGAAGCTCCTAAAGTGAGCCGGCTGCCCTGGGACATCGGGGACCTTCCGGGAAGCCCCGTGCCCCCGCTCGCTGGAGGCGCATGTGGACCAGCACGAAGAGTGGACCTTCGTGGGCCCATGATAGATGATGCCGGGGGGGTCGGCCACCCAGGGGCAGGGGTCGCTGCAGCGTGTGGTCTGGCTGTAGACCCGTGCCGGCGGCAGCCGCCCCGAGGGGCACGGCTGAGGGCAGAGGCTCGAGCGGGTTAGAGTTGGAGACGTGAGAATTCATCTCTAACTGATGCATCGACTCCAGTTCCTTACCCGTAACAAACGGGCCTCAGTGATGTGAGAAGGCGCCTCACCTGTGTCTGTATTTCTGTCCACCCCGGTATCTGTGTCTCGTCATAGTTTGTTCTGTTGCCCCGGACGCCCGCTGAGAGGAAGCTGTAGGCCGAGAGCCCTGGTGGGCAGAGGCGTGGGGAGGGCCAGGGCAGGTGCGCGATGCCGGAGAGACCACGGGGCACGGCCTCGGAGGGGGCCCTCGGGGCCCACCCCTCCTGCAGAAGGGCCACAGCGCTGAGGGCACAGACCTGCACTTCTACCACCCGCACTCTCTGCCAGGAGGAGTGTGAAGTTATTTAACAAACCATCACCGGGGTCCAGGTGGCCGCTCGACTGTTCTCAGGCAGAGACGGTGAGCGTGAAGAGGCTGCAGATGAAATAAAGTGAATGTTGGGGACAAAACGAGCAGAACCGGGTCCTCCCCGCAGAGACGTCACTTACGGGAGAGAGATCATTCGCAGAGAAGCCGCTCCTTGGTACCGCGCCCCCCCACCCCCGCCCCGTCGTACTTCCGCACGGGCCACATGTCGCTTTCGCCAAGGAGGACGTTTATTTCCGCGACGCGCAGACACGCAACTGGCGTGAACAAAAGCTCGAGCTCATTTTTCTGGTGACTGCATGAGGCTCATTCTAGCAAATTGCTTTTTAATATGTAATCTGAGATCAGTTACGATAAATGAGCCAGGACTTACCTGGTAATTTGCTGTGTGAATAATGAGCTTGTGTTATGTGACTCGGCCCGCCGAATGACCCTACTTAAAGCCTCTTTATAAACGACAGCGGGTGCGAGGTGGCAGCCGGCGAGGGTCCAGGGCAATGGGCTCCGGCCTCATCGTCAACACGGGGTCTCTGCAGGCAGCTATTCTTGGCTGTTAAAACATTTACAGAAACCGCCGTCAGGGGGAGGCACGGCCGTATCGAAAAGGCTGGCGGAGAAGCGGAGCTGTAATGCGTGGTCAGCGACAGGCAGGAAGGCACCGCCGTGGTTTCTGACACTTTCGACGGCAGCCCGTGCTTTCCCGGGAAGGTCAACGACACTCAGGCCACGTGACTTCCGTCTTCCTCGTTTAGGGACTTCGGGAGGTGTTACCCAGTCCGCACACCTGGAGCCATTCTCTCTAGTTTAAATACGGCTAATGATATGTTTTCACACTGACATATTTTCATGCATATTTAACTTTGAATCTCTTCAAATAGATTCGTGTGTTTCCATTTTTGGGGAGTCGAACCCCCGAGAGATTCCCACACCTCAGCGTGAAGAAGGCTCTGTAAGTGGCCGGGTCCCAGGGTGGCGTGGGCGCAGACACTGCCAGGCGTGGAGTGGCAGGCAGCCAGCCCTCCCTGTTCCGTTTTAAAGAGGCTGAAGGTCGTAATTCAACACAGCAGACGCGTGCGCGTTCAGCTGTGAGCACACCTGCGACCTGCGGCTTTCTGAAGGCGGCCCTCCGAAACGCTGGGAACCCACCGTAGCCCATCGGCGCAGCGGGAAACTACCAGATGGAGGCTGGCCTTGGCCTAGAGAGGCTGCCGCGGGCTCCTCTTGTTCCAAGCCTCTCTCGGGGGGCTTTTCAAAGGAGAACCTGCCGCGTGGAGGGCGGGCGGGGGACAGCCTCCAGCCACGTCACCTACGCCACGGGCCCCGGAGTTTCCTTTACGAGCAACCACTCCCTCGCCGTTACTGTGAGCGCATCCGGCCGTCCCTGTGGCCCACTGCGGGCGGGCCACCCAGTGCCCCTCTCTCCTTTGTCCCGACTGGCAGGGTCTCGTTTGTGTTCGGGGCCGCACCGTGCCCAACAGAACCCTTGCCTACCACCATCCCCTGCAAAGGTGGTTTGGCTCTTGCTGGAGTCCGGGAACCCTCCTCAGAGGCAGGGGCTCTCCTGGCCGGGCCTCCCCCCGCCGCCGGCTTTCTTTCTGCCTGGAGTTTAATAACATGGGGGCGGCAGGAGCTGGAGCCGCCCTCGGGCACCAGGAGACCACGCCGAGCCCGAGGGCCACGTGCTAGAAACACAGCGAACGAGTGTGTCTGGGACCCAGCTCAGGCCCCGACTCCAGGATTCTCCTGCGTGAGAAAAAGTGCAGCTCTGTCGTGCCGAAGCCACTGCCGTTTCATCAGCTGCGCAGCCGGGACGAACTCTAACGAGCGCGGAGCCCCATGGACTCGGTGTCTTTTTCAGGGTTTCAAACGAGTCTGAAGGGGGGACTTCAGCACCCAAGCCACCCCCCGCCCCGCAGTGCTCATGGGGGCAGGTCTCTGTTTCCTTCAACAGGGAAGGAAGTGGCAGCTCAGGGGCCAGATGTCGCTCACGAGGACGGGGACACGCAGATCAAAGGCAGAGGAGCCTGGCGCAGAGTCCCTCCTCTTAGTGACAACAGGGCCGCGGGGACACAGTCACCTGCCACCCAGGCTCCCTCACCTCCTCACAAGCCCAGGCCAGGAGCACCTGTCGCTCTCGCTCCGGGGCCTGCGTGGGTCCCCGCGGAGTGTCCCCCGCACTGAGTGCGGCCCTTGCCGCGGATGATGACCCCCGAGTCGGCCAAGGGCGCCTTTGGCCTCAAGACCCCTTTGCACCCTTAGAAATTACCAAAGGCCGCGGAGGGCGTTTGTTTTATGTGGATACTGTCTAATTATATTTATCAGTTTAGAATCGAAACAAAAAACTTTTTGAAAACATTTCCAAATAACGATTAAAAGACTACTACTTTTAATATAAATAACATTTTAATGCAAAATACTGTATTTTGCAAAACAAAAGAATTAGGGAGAAGAGTGGTCTTTTTAATGTTTTACTTTTTTTTTTTTAACACAAGTCCCTGCATGGCCTGATTTAAAAGGTGGCAGCTGAATTCTCCTGTTGCGTCCGTGCGCCATGTCACCGGCTCACACGACCAGAGGGTCCCTCTACACCAGGGCCCTCGGCCTGGGCACCACTGGTAACTGGACGAGATCATCCTAAGTTGTGGCGGTTTGTATGCAGGGCAGGACGGTGAGCAGCCGCAGTAGCAGCCCCCAGCCCCCGCGTGACACCCACATGGCTGCAGACCTTGTCCCACGTCCCCGGAGGGCCACTCCGCCCTGTCTGAGGGGCCTGGTCCCCGTAGCTGGAGACAGTGGTCACAGAGCCAGGGCGGACCGAGCTGGAGCCCCCGCCCTGGGCCTGTGATCCCGGGACGGAGGCAGCGGGCGCGTGGAGAGCCTGGGACCGGGGCGGCCCAGCCCCCAGGGGGCTCGGCCCCTTCCCTGTGAGGCTGGGGTTTGTTTTAACTGCTGCGTGTGCGTCTCTGTTTCTCACCCGGGTCACTGAGAGGTGGAGCCACCAGAAAGAGCAAACATCCAAAATGGCCAAAGAGAGAAGGCCTGGCGTGCGCGGGGTCGTCAGCGAAAATCAGTTCCTCTTCCCTTTCCTGCGGCGTCGTGCGAGGCGCAGTGGAAGGGAAGCCCGGGGCGGGGGGCGGCCCTCCCCCGCCTGTCTCCTGGGTGAATAAGCAACGGCGGGGAGGGCGGGGAGGGAGGCCCGGCTTTGGGAACAGAAGAGAGAGCACTCGAGAGCCCGGAGAGGGGGCGGGGGTCTGAGTCAGAGGATGAACCAGCCGCCCCGAGATGCTCTGAACTTCACTGAAGGGGGAGGCCAGGCCTCGGTGGGCACTGTTCCCGGACGCCAGCCCGTCGGCCTCGGACGAGCCGGGCCGGGGGCTATGTGGGCCTCGCGGGCCCACAGCTTCGTCCGTCACGCGGTGCCACTTGCTAACGCAGTTTTGGGGGCAGGTGCCCTTCAAAGAACGAGAGCCTGCCTCCCTCCGTCCCACCCGATACCTGCACGCACACATGCACACGCTTGCACACACACAGGTGCGAGCGGGCGCGGGCAGGCACACGTCCCCCTGGCGGAGAATTGCCGCGTCAGGCAGGGCCTGGGGGCCCGAGACACAGCCAAACGGTAATCACTGGAAACAGCTGCATGGGGCCTCCCAGACGCACTGCTCTACTTACCTAATTACTCTGCCCTTGAGATATTTTTGTTTAAAGCCACTCAGAGGAGAGTAGCGTTGCCACGGCAACCTGCCGCGGGATGTTGTTTGGTCTCTTCGAGTGGGTTAAATCACCCACCGGGCCCATCAGCGGTGCCACCCTGGTGGCAGCGTGGCCACCCGCTAAGAGCCTTCCCCACGCGGTTCCTGTGAAGTGGAGCGAAGCGGTGGCCACGGTCACGGGGCCACGGCCGCCGCGTGCGGGCCTCTAGCCTGGCTGCTCAGGGACCACAGTTCGGGGGCAGCCGTGTCTTACTGGAGGCCCAGAGTCGGAGTCGGAGCCAGAGTTTATTAGTGATGACTTACTAATATTCCCTCCAACAATTCTGAGCTGTATTTTTCTTAGGTGACAAACTGGTGAAACGTGGCCTTCCTGGGAGGCTGCCTGGGACCAGGAAGGTGGGGGGCAGGCGCTGGCAGCAAGGACGTGGGAGGGGCCTGCCCTCGCCGAGCCCCCGGGCGCGGCCCACGCGGGCCTCCGACCCGGAGAGGTCCAGCCGGAAGCTTCTGTAGGGGCTGCTCATTTCCTGCTCGGTTCGTAAGCTGAGGGTCTTCCGACCCGAAAAGCCAAGTTTTGTGTAGGATGAGAAGACCCCAGGTGGCTTTCCCTGGTGACTAATCAAACAGTAATGAACTTCCTTTCAAGGATCTTCAGAAGCAGACTCATCTCCGTTTTCTCCAAAGGGGAAACGCAAGACACGTTTCCTTGACCGACATGCGAAACAGCTTTGGAAACGGAGAAAACACAGTTAGTTTCTCAGTGGTCGCTGCCCCCGGTCTCCTGACCCAGTGGTTTCCGTCTCCGCAGGTCCAGTGGGGCCGGAACACACCCGGCTCTCCACACATGCCACCACCGGGGCAGGGAGAGGGGGACAGGGGTCTGGGGAGCAGGGAGGAGTGGGGGGTGGGGGTAAGAGTGTGTGCAGGGCACTTTCTCCCACGCCCACACTGTCTCCTCAAATCCCACCGTTCGCTCGCTCAGCGCAACAGGCCTGAGCACAGATGACAGGCATCAAACGGCAGCGACCAGCTTCTGCCTCTAGCTTGGGGGAGGGCGGAACGCGGAGACTCGGGGCCGGTGCCAGTGCTGGGACGAGGCGTGAGTCCTCTGAGCTCCCCGCCTCTTCGCCTCCCTCCCCGGGCTAACCTATTTCTGGATCGATTTTTGAGACTGGCAGCCCTGTCTTTCCTGTCTTCCCACTGCACTTTTCACTCAGAATTGGGCCGGAAACGTCGTTGACCGTAATCACAGCCTCATTCCCCAATTACCTGAAATTGAACATCTCAGCTGCAAGACTTATCACCAGAAATCTTTCCAAAGTGCATTAGACCCTTTCTGCCTGGAGGGGAAGCGGTGAAGGCTGTGATGACTGTCGGCTGGCTCGACAGGGACATTAATTCTCATTTGTGGGTGCAGTGGGGTCCTTGGGTGGGGGCGGGGGCAGGGTCCGGGGATGGGGCTTGGATTTTAGAAAGAGGTTTCTAATGTAAATGTTTCCTGTAGGACTTGACTTTCCCTCCTAGGAACGGAATGTGGCTTCCACGGGGCAACAGGGAATTAAGGTGTGCGGGCTCCAGCTGTGCCGGTATCTCCGGACCCTTTTGTCCCCAAGTCAGTCAGCTCAGGCGTTCCTCTTGTGCCCACGCGACGTGGTTCTTCCACCGTGTACGGTAACGCCTGCCAAGGCCACATGTGGGGAGCCACACAGCAGGTCCCGAATCACTGTCGGGCCCCTCCACCCAGCCTCCACCCACCCGGCTGGCTTTCCCAGAATATAGGCCCACCCTGCCTGAAAGCAGGGTGGGCCCCCCAGCCTCCACCTGAACCCCAACCCTGAACAGAGGTCTGTTCGGGGCATTGCCGCCCTCAGACTCCCACCGGCCAGACTCGATGCCGAGGGCTTCCAGGCCACAGCCAGGGATGGGGGCGGCAGTGGGCGGAGAGTCCTAGCTGACGAAGGCGCCCACCAAGAGGCTGGCAGAGGCGTTTGCTGGGGCCGCGGTCAGTCAGCAGCCAGGAGTGCTTCGAGTGGAACTAATTTCCGTCCTTTCTGTCTGATTCTCTGTGGGTGTTCGACCGCAGCACCGAGGGGGCCCTGGGGTTCGTCCGAGTCACGCTGCACCTCTTGAAACCCCAGTCATTCCTCATGGCTTCTCAAGTGGCACATCTGCCGCGCAGTCCTTCCTGTGTTCGCTAAGTTGCTGTGGCCTCTGCGCTGTCCTCCCTGGAGCCCCCGCAGCCCCCTGCTGCGCCCCCACAACCCCCATCCGTCCGTCCCGAGCTGTGTTTAGCTCCGCCTTTCTTCCCCTCGCCCCGTGATGAGGCCGTGAGGCACCCTGAAGGACGAGGCGAAGTCGTGCCGTGCCCGCAGGGACCCAAGACCCTCCTCCCGGCACCGCCATCCCCCGGACGCCCCCGGCACAAATGCAGGATAAGCCCTGGGGGCCTTCTTTCCCTTCTAAATCCAACCGATGGAAACTTTGTCTTCATTTTACCCCCAAAATATTTCTCTGCGCTACTACCATTCCCCGTCACTGCCGTCCTGCGCCCGCAGGCTTTTCCGCGACGGCCGGGCAGCAGGTGCTCCGGGCCTGTGGGACCACACGGCTCTGCCCTGTGCCCTTCCCGGGGCGTTTCCACAACCCCAGGCTTTGCTCTTGGGCGCCCAGAGCCGCTGTGAGCGGTGGTCTGGGGACCCTGGTCTGGCCAGAGACACAGACGCTCAGCCTTCTGTCTGTCTCCCCATTTCTTCCCTGGGCGTCGCACTCCTCACTCGGCCCGGCCACTCAGGTCGTGCATGGCTGGCGTCTCCTCCGTCCCCGGTCATGTCCCGGCCTTCCTCCGGGACCCTGATGTCGGGCTCTTGTCTCCCGGCCTTTGACGGTGCTGCCTCCTCCCGCCGGAGCCCCTGCCTCTCCTGTGCTTTCACCTTTTGGCTCCACGTTCTCTCAAACCCCAGCACAAAAGGCCTCTTTCTAGTTGGGGTCTCTCATGCTGCGCCCCTTCCGAGCCTTGCCTCACACCGGGCTCCCCGGAAGCAGCCCCGCGTCAGGGTTCACGAGTGACGAGACACGGGGGACCATGGAGGACAGAGCGGGTGGGTAGGGACGCCAATTGCTGCTGTTCTGTGGGCCGGGGGCCATGATATTTTTTTCTGTAAGTGCCAGAAAGTAAATATTTTAGCTTCTGTGAACCACGTTGTCTGTATTGCAACCCTTCAACGCTACAACCATAGTGTGAAAGCAAAGACCAGAAAATGAACGAACGGGCGTGGCTCTACTTGGGCGGCAGGGTCCCCAGGCTTCCTTCCCTCCAGCTGCTCTTGTAGCTCTGTCCTGGGCCCCTAACCCACCCAGAGGCCCCACGGGAAGCGGAGGTCCCCGGTGCGGATGGGAAGCCGTGGGCTCTGGGGGCCAGGCTGGGCGGCGGGCGTGGAGAGGCTGTCAAGTGGCTGGCGGGGGAGGGAGAGGAGCTTTGAGAGGGAAAGTGGCCTCACTTGGGGGCCTGTTGAGTTGGCATGAAAGGCAGCTGGGATGACGCAGGGGCAGGGCTTTGCCGGCGGTCAGCGCCCAGTGCCATGGAGGCTGCCGTTGGAGGAGAAGCCTGGGGCAGGCGTGACTTAGCACCCGCCCTTCGACCTCCTGCACAAACCGCCGCGGCGCGGGGACGGCGCTGCGACACTGTCCATGACATGGTGTCCGTCCCTGCCACATCCTCTGAAAGGAGGGCAGGTGTTCCCGTGGACGGCGGGCGCGAACCGCGTGCCTGCTGCACTCTTGACCTTGCCGAGAGCAGATGCGATGACTTCACAGCTGAAGTCGATGGCTAAGCACAAATTTAAAAAAGACGTCGCTTTGGAAGTAAGGGTCATTGGGGGAAAGATTCATCCCCGTGGGAGAGACCACAGGAACGCACAAACCTTCTAAAACTGTCCGTCCCTCCTGGCCTGGGCTTCACGTGGACGTTCAGGTCGTCTCCTTCGTGCGAGTAGGGGAGCGAAGACTGAAGTCGTGACGTCCGAAGCCCGCCTGGGCTGGTGCGTTCGCTGAAGAGGGCGCGCTTGGCTCCTTGTCCGGGTCCCTGGGAGAGGGCGGAGGGCCCAGGCCTGCAGGAGCCCGCCCGGCTTGGAGGGGAGGGCTCGCCCCGGCCACAGCAGGGACCAGTCACCCTGCTCTTTTCCGTCGTCCCTGGCTCTGTGTTTTCCCTCAGGGGCCGGCATCACAGTTTATAATAACTTTGCTTGTTGATGCACACACCTAACTTTTGTGGTCTGCCCCCTCACCGGAGCGTTTGACCGACAGGGCCGTGTCTGCTGCTGTCCCCGGGGCCTCGCGTGGAGCCCTGAGGCGCAGGGGCATCGGTGCACGTGCAACGTTAAAGCCCCGGAGCGAGCACCTGTTCAGGTTCACAAGCGCTTCCATGACTCGCCAGCAGAGGCACACGTCAGATGGCAGGAGGGACGTTGATCCGGGTGGGGGCCGGGCGCCGAGGGAGGACGGCACGCAGCCGGCCTGGGGGGCTCAGCGGCCAGGACGAGGGGTGGTGGAGAAGAGGGGCAGGAGGGGCAGGTCGAGTGGGGGGCGGATTTCGAGAGTTAGCTCTGCAGGCCGCACCAGCGCGTTTGTGTTCACGTTTCCCCTGAGGGCGAGTGGACGCCTGTGGTCGCTGTTTTGATCCGCACCCAAGGGCATTTTTTATTGTTTTTCAGAGAGAGAAACATGGGTGTGAGAGAGGAGCATCGATGGGTCGCCCCCCCATTTGTGCCGGGACCGTGGACCGTACGCACCCAGACCGGGGACTGAACCCGCGGCCTGGCCTGTGCCCTGACTGGGAATCAAACCCACGACTTTGGGTTACGGGACGATGCCCCAACCAACTGAGCCGCCCGGCCAGGGCACCAGGGGTTGACTTTTAAAGAAGTAAATAATGATCATGGTGCCCGTCAATATAACGATGACCTGTCATGCCTTCCTCACCACCGCCGTTGCCCGCTCGAACGCCCACTCCTGGTAACGTCGGCACGCGGTACGTCTCACCGTCTTTGCCACAACGTTCGGCAAACACACCCGAGCCCTGCTCCGCGCCGGTTACTGTGGCCCTCGGTGGCCCAAGGGGCGGCGGCAGTTAGGAGCCCCCGCCATGCAGCGCGGCTGGCACGCGGATCCAAGTCTGCCCGACTGTGACATTCAGGCACACGCATGACGCGGCCGTGGGTCCCACTAGCACGGTGACAGGGACTCCAGTCAGAGCTCCGCCGCGAGCCTGAGCTGAGCTCTGCATGAGAGGGAGGAAATCTTCGGGACGGGGTATTTTGGTGTTTCCCTTGCTTCTTGGGAAAGAAAGGCTCCCCCACCCCCAGCCCCTGCTAATTAAGTGAGACCGGGGGCAGCCGGGTGTTGGTGGGGAGTGGGGCCCTGCTCTGTTCCCGCAAACCCGGCACCTGCCCCACGGGTGAGACGCGCTGGGAAGTCCCCGTCCAGTTCCCTGCTGTTCCGCATCCTCCGGCCCATGTGTTTGCTTTTTAACCTGAAAAATCAATAATCTTAAACGCTCGCTGACAACAGGCCGTTGCAGTGGGTGGTCCGGGGGGAGGGCGGCCCTAACCGCGGAGAGGAAATCGCCATCGGGGTCGGTGTGGACGCCGCCACGCCTGAGCCCCCCGCCTCCTGCCCAGCGCGGACAGGCGCCCCTCGTGAACCCGGGACAGGAATCCAGTGGGGCCACACCCGCCTAATTCCTTGTATCCGGGTCCGCCAGGGCTTGAGTGATGTTTTCTTGGAAACTGGACATTCGCCCGCAGACCACGCGCTGCTCACATCCCGCCGCGTGTGGCCTCGCGTCCCCACGCAGGACGCGCAGGGGGCAGCAGTGCTACCTGCGCCACGTTCACCCCCCACGCAGACCACCAGCTGCCAACGGTGTGGTTTCTCTCCTCTCAGCTCTTCCCTAGGGGGCCACCACGTGTCCACCCTGACTGGCCCCCCAGCGACCGCGGGGTGAAACGTGGCCTCCAGTGTGACAGGAAGCAGCCTTCGGGTCTCAGGGGACCCGTCGTTCCTCTCTCCCTCTCCCCACACCTACGGTCACAGGTGGCATTGCGACGGGCTCCAGACACGCCCTCTGACCCTTCCCGGTCGTGACCACACAGGCGCTAGTAGCAGAGACCCTGTCTGAGCAACCCCTCCCCCCACCGTGTCTCCGCCACTCAGGAGACAGGTGACCGCAGGTGACGGACCTCAACCCTGTGCGTCTCCTCCGTGAGGCGGGGGTGCTCGTGGGGACCTCCGTCCGGATGAGCGGGGAGGGACGAGCGAGTTACTCGTGCGTCAGTGCCCGCGGTGCTGGCAGCGGCTACCGCGCCCCCTTTGTAACGCGTTTCCCTTCTCCCCGCACACCCGCTGCGTCTCCGCCCACCTGTCAGCAGCCTCCCTGGGGAGGGGGCGGCTCCGGGTGCCAGAGGCTGTGTTTATTCGGCGTCCCCGGTGCTTTCCTCGAATTTTGGGTAAACGAGTTCACAGTAACGGCACTCAGCCGAGCGCGTTCCAGTTACTCGAAGGCCTTCCCCACGGCGGGGGCGCGCTCCCTCCGGAAAGGCGCAGCCGTTTCTGGTCCATATCTGGGTCACCAGAGCCGCCTGGAATGTCTAGTACATAGTATCTAATAAGGAATTGTAAGTAAACATCCATTCTGCAACCTAGAGGCACATTGGCCAGCTGGGGGCTCTGCTAACTGGCCTACCTGCTCTGCGCACGCGCGCGCTCTCTCTCGCGCTCCCTCTCTCCCCCCCACTGCCACACACATGGACTCCCACTGCATCCGCGGGGTCCAGCCCCTGACCTTGGCTTCAGGTCCTTGCAGGACTGGCTGCTGCCTTTCCATGTCTCTTGCACGAGAGTGTCCCTTGCTCTCCACTCTCCAGCGACGCGCCCGCCCCCGCCGAGCTGGTTCTGCGCCAATGGAGATAAAGCTCACACTCAGTGGCGCCCGCCTCTGTTTGGGATTTTCTTTCCTAGGCTCTCCCCCGCTGCTCCCTCCTTCACCCTCCTCAAATCCCACACCTGCCCTGGTTGGTGGGGCTCAGTGGAATTGAGCACCGGCCTGCAAACCAAAGGGTCGCCGGTTCGATTCCCCAGTCAGGGCACGGGCCTGGATCGCAGGCCAGGTCCCCAGTAGGGGGCGTGCGAGAGGTGACCACACGTGGATGGTTCTCTCCCTCTCTTCCTCCCTCCCTTCTCCTCTGTAAAAATAAATAAATAAATAAAATTAAAAAAAAAAATCCCACTTCTGACGCCACCTCTCCCTCTCCCGACCCCTTGCCTACACGTGCCCTCTGCCAGCCCGCGACCCTCTGTCCCTTCGCTCGCTGACACTTTTGAGGGCGGCGGGGTGGGTGGGGGGGTGTCCCAGTCTGGGATTATTCCTTTATTATTATTATTATTATTATTATTATTATTATTATTATTATTATTATTATTCCTTTATTTTTTTATTCCTCTTCTGACCTGTCCCACTGTGGTGAGGACTCCCTGCCCTGGGGGCGGGCTCTGCCTGCAGGTCCCCACACTGACGGGGTTCCCCACACGGCCCCGGTCGCGGACTAGGTGCCCAGCAGACGTGCCTGTAACGAAGGGGTAAGTAACAACGAGATCTTTGGAGAACCAAGTGCGTCCACATCCCCTAGAGCATCGGGAATGACACACAAGGGAATGACCACGTCTAGCGCTTCGTGTCTGTCAGAGAGAGAGGGTGGACGTCACCAGGGGCTCACGCCGGGCCGGTCCATGCCTCCCCGCACTCAGCTCCCACCGTGGAAGCGAAGCCGGCTCATGGAAAACTTTTCCAAATGTTCTCGAAAGTACTAAAATGCCTAAGAAAGCAAGAAATCATCGTCGAAGAAGCGAGTGAATGTGAAATGCTTCCACGGATTAGTTAGGTTTTCACGAAACCTGACGGTGAACTCGGCACCCACTTCGACTCTCGTGGAGAAAGAGAGCGAGTCCTTCATGAGCGAAAGGCGCAAAATTAATAGCATTGTGTTTTGTTATCTGCGGTGTTTAATCTCGCAATAAAAAGTATCGGCGTAGCCCCGACTGGGTGGCTCCGGCGGCTGCAGTGTCGTCCAGAGCACCAAAAATGCTGTGGGTTCGGTCCCCAGTTGGGACATGTACAGGAGGCAACCGATCGACGCTTCTCACTCTCTCTCTAACATCAATGAACATATCCCGGGATAAGGATTTTTTTAAAAAAGAAAAAGAAAAAAAATATACATCTGCCCAGCGCTTCCCCGTTTGGAAATGCCTCTGTGGATACCACGTAGCCGACCTGACGAGACGGGGTGGCGCGGCAGGAGACTGTGGCAGAAACTGGCTCTGTGAGAAGCCGTGACCTTGACCAGTCACATGCCCCGGCCGTATTCTTCCTGCTAAAATGAAGGTGTTTGTTCGGCTCACACTCATTCGGCTCACCTGTTGGAGCTATTTCTACCTAAGTTAGGACAAATTAGCATCCCTTCTGTCTCAGTCCGAGGCGTCAGGTTCTGAATGGGTCCCCATTCATGTGCCTCAACCTAGTGACTGGAACGGTCACTGTCTTGGGTGACCACCTCTCTCCTTTTCAGTTGCCTTTCCTCTTGGACGCCATTTCCGACCTGCCCCTCTCCCCCTTCCTTGGCGCGACAGCCTCTGTCACTTTGCATTGCGCTGTCGTCCTTTCTCCAGCGCCACTGGGGACACCTGTGTTTTCTCTGCTGCACCTCGAGGAGAAGTCGCCCCAAGCTAATCTGACAAGTGTTCTTACCTTCAGGGAGATTTTCCTGTAATTTAAACGTGTCCTGGGGAGATCACGGCCCCTCCGTGGTCTGATACTTCTCTGCCATCTCCTCGGGGTGCTCACGGTGGTCGGGTGAGGTGACCATGTGCGCTGCTCTGGTCTCGGATGTGGGGGCACGAGTATTACCCCTGCACCCCCCGTATCCTCAGGCAGCGTCATGTCTCGCTGGCACTCAGATATTTGCACCTTCTTCACCTAATTGCTTGATGTTGTTGCTTAAAAAAAAAAAATCCTCATCTGAGGATATGTTTATTGATTTTTAGAGAGAGGAAAAGGGAGAAAGAGACACTGATATGCGAGAGAAACATCAGTTGGTTGCCTCCCGCACATGCCCTGACCGGGGATTGAACCCACAACCTTTTGGTGCACAAGGAAGATGGTCCAACCGACTGAGCCACCGGTCAGGGCGAGTTCTTCTCTTCTTGTATGTAAAATGCAGCTTCTGTGTCCTCTGCCCACAAGCCTATTTTAAAAAATATTTTATTTATTAATTTTTAGAGAGAGGGGAGGGAGAAAGAGGGAGAGAAACATCGACGTGTGAGAGAGAAACAATCAATTGGTTGCCTCTCACACGCCCCTGACCAGGGACCAAACCCGCCCCCCAGGCCTGGGCCCTGACCGGGAATCCAACCTGCGACCTTTCGCTTTGCAGGAGGACGCCCACCCCCTGGGCCACACCTGCGTGGTTCTCTGAAGTAATCAGCCCATCGTCTTGTGGACGAAAGGCACTGACTGTGCGGTGGTCCGCAGCCCCTTCAGGGTCCAACTGTCTGTCCTACGTTCACCTTGAAGCCTGGTGGTAGATAAGCAAAGCAAACATCCTGTTTTCTCTCCCTCTCTCTCTCCCTCTCTCTCTCTCTCTCTCTCAATATTTTGAAATCTGGTTTGGGGACTTAGAAGACGTGAGACATGATAGGATGCAAGTCCGCTTGCGAATAGGAAGAGGCATCTGTCGGAGCTCATTTCCCACCCACTCCGTCCCCGGCTCTTTGCAGGAGGCCCAGAGGTTGTCATTGCTGGGCTGAGTCTGTTCTGAGTAAGAGTTCTAGAAACATTCTCCTGGGCTGGCACTCCCGCGGCCCCTCCCGGCCGTGAGTGGCCCCGGAAGGGAGGCCGTATTTGCAGGCAGTGAGGGTGGCAGCTGGGGCGGTGACCCTCTGTCTCTAACCTGAAAGAAGCAAGTGTGGGGAGAGTCCCCAGCTAAGCCTGCTAGAGCTCGGAGCCCCGGTGGGACGTCTTCCCTCCGAAGGCAACTTCCTGTGATGCTGTTTTGCAGAACAATGAGTGAACCCCACACGGCGCGTAGTGTGGTAAACGTAATGTGTAAACCCCTTTTCCCTTTTCTGGAAATTTGAAGCTCGGGACGTCTGTGGAGACACGGAGGAAATTATTTTCTGTGTGTTTGCCTGGCAGGAGGCGTCTCTGCGGCTCACTGGGCGCCGCCCCCCCATCTCTGCGGAGGCTGCAGCAGCTGGGGTGGGGGGGGGGATGTCCGGGCGCCGCCACTGATTGGCTGCCGGGCAGTGCTGCCTGGCTTTAAAAGGGACCTGCTGGCTGGGGAGGGAGCCGCAGTCTTGACAGCAGCCTCTTCCGAGCAGAAAAGGCCAGAGCCCCTGCAGGCCACCCAGCTCCGCCCGCCGCCTTCCTCCCTGGGACACGCACCCCCACTGCAACGATGTGCAAGGGCCTTGCGGGGCTGCCAGCTTCCTGCCTGAGGAGGTAAGGTGACCGTCAGCCCAAGCCTGGTCTAGTCTCGCCCTGTGCAACTGTGGCTGAAGAAGTCTGTGCTCCCCCAGCGGGGGCACCACGGAGTCGCCGCGACTGACCTTGGCTTTGGGCACTGCTGTGACCTCGGGCCAAGTCAGCCCCCAGTAGGCAGCGAGGCGAGGGTTTGGAGGAGGCAGCGAGGTCTGTGGCGTCTCAGCGGTGGTCGAGCTGAGCGTAGGCTCGCGCTCGGGGCTCTCGGACGGCAGACACGCTGGGTCTTATTCTGAGGGAGGCACCCCTGCCAGCGTGAGGTCCGCCGCCTCCCCAGACGGGCGCTGTGTTTCCGTGTGGCACTGAGCACCAGCCACGGTCTATGTTCTTATAAACCAATGTTTCCATCACATGTGACCTCAGAACTAGCCCCCCCGCCCCTGCCCCCGCCCCGCCGCCTGCCGGTCTCTCGGCCCCTCCGTCCTGCTCTGGGAGCGCCTTGTGCGGGTGGCGAGAAGCGGTGCCCATCACACATGAGTTCAGGGCTCCGTGGACGGTCTCGCCCTAGATCACTGTTTTGTCATGGGCTGTCTCTTGATTTAAAACAAAGGAAGGCTGTAAAGCTATGCAGTTACTCATACACCCTCGGCTTTTTAAAAAGGGCGTCTATAGCTGCTCTCAGGGGACCCTCGGCACCAGCCAGCTGCAGTGGGGTAAAAACCGTGCTCCTGCCAGGAGCTCATCTCACGGTGGAAGGCAGGCGGCGGGGGAAGCGCCCCCTCCTCGTCTCCCTGCAAAGGGAGACCACCGTAGATTTCAGGCTGGAAACCTCCCGGAAAGCACCGTCCTGGGCGTTCATGCCCACGGCGTGTCGCTCTCGGGCTCCCGGTAACTCAGAAGTAGGAAGAACGTTCCCTGTTCACCTTCTCACCGGGCTACTCTGGCACGAAGCGGGAGGGTCTGGCAGAACGCGAGAAAAGTCCTCCACGCCCCAGCTGACTCTCACGGAAAATCGATCGTGCAAAACGCAGGCGAGGGGGGAAGTTACGCTCGGTGAACATTTGAGGAGGCAGACGGAACCCTGGAGCTCTGCCCTCCAGGAGCCAACCTGGGGGTGACTCCCACGCTGCAGGGCGCGGGGCGAGCTGCCGCCCTCTGTCCTTCGCGGGGAGCTGCGGGGCACTTGGTCCGGTACCTTCCTCCCAGCGTCTGTGTCTGAGGCTCAGGGTCACACAGGTGGGCGGGGGCAGAGTGCAGAGCCAACCAGGCATCCTGACCCTAGTGGCCTATGGGGCCCTCGTGGGTGGCTTGCGCTGCGAGGACAAGCCATGTCTGCGTTCGGCGGCTCCAGGTTGAGCGGCCCCTGCCCGAGCTTGGCGGCCAGCTCAGTGAAGTGTGAGCCCAACGAACACAGCCCACTGACCGTTTCCCCCCAGGCTCGGTCGCTGCAGCCTTCGTGGTGACAGCCTCTGTCATTGAGGAGGAGCTCGGGCCCCTGGCCAGGAGGGGGCGCAGGCGAGACAAATGCTCTTGTGAGGGAGCGCGGACGCAGTTCGAGGGGCAGCCCCAGACATCACTCCATCCACACTTTCAGGGGAACGCGCGCCACCGACTCGGCGCAGCCCCCCTAAAACGATGGCTTTGCGTTTCTCACTCCGAGCCGGAACACCAGTCCTTCGCTTCTTTTAAAAGGACATTTCTCTTCTGACGCCATGTCTGGGCTTTTGTAATAAAGGGGGTGCGAGCCAAGGACTAATTAAGCGAGAGTGAGGGGTCTGAGCTGAAGCGACCCGGTTTCCGACGCCTGCACCCCGTGGCCCCAGCTGCCCCCCGACAGAGCCTCGGCGAGGACTCGGGCGTGCTTCTGCTCTGTACTGACGTACAAATGTCCCTGCGGCGCAGGTGTCACAGGGGAAGCTGGGGCTGCAGGGTCCACGCCTCCCTCTCTGGCGCGTCTGCGGTGGCCACACACCTGGCGCAGGTTGCTGGCTCACCTTCCACGCACGAGGCTGGAATCCCAGGCCACCTGCCCCAGGTGCCTGTGTGGTCCCCAGGCCAGCAGCCAGCGGTGGTAGTAGCGACAGCTGTCCAGGAGGTGGCGCCACAGAAAGGCGCCCTGTCTCCGTACTCCCAGTCCCAGGGTTGCTCCAAGGTCAGCCAGGCTCCCTGAGCTTCTCCTGGAGACCCGCACCCCTCTCCCCGCCCCCCGACACGCCGTGTGCTATTGGGAAAGCAACAGGGTCACCGGAGAGGCTGCCAGGCTCCTGGCGGCTGGCGTGGGGCCGTGTCCGGGGTCCCAGGCAGAAGCACACACAGGTGGGGCCTCGCTGTCGCTGCGAATTCCGCACCTGCAGCTCCGCTTCCTAAATGAACGGCTCTTGTGGCCAGAGCGTCCTCGAAAGGCAGCTGGTGACCCCGATTCTCTGTTTCTCCCCTTTTCCGTGCAGCGCGAAAGACATGAAGCACCGGCTAGGGGCACTGCTGCAGAAGTCGGACCCCCGCGAGCACGGCTCCTCCCACGGCAGGAAGGACAGGCTGGTGCTCTGTCAGAGGTGAGCGGGACGGCCGCCGGCCTGGCCGCCGACGCAGGGCCCGCCCGGGGGCAGGGGGCGGCCCTGGCCCCGGCCAGGGTGCATGTGGGGGGAGGTGGCCTGAGTCAGCAACGGGCCTCATCCCGGTGGTGGAAAAGAAAATGCCAGCATTTTATTCAGGGTCTTAAACTGGCTCTGCCGGCTTTGGATTATGGCATTCCAATTTTTCTTTTTCCCCAGGGTGAGCCAAGAGGAAGTCAAAAAGTGGGCCGAATCGCTGGAAAACCTCATTAGCCATGAATGTAAGTCCGGCCCTCCCCCCACGCCCCCCGACAGGGTAAAGGTGTCCGGGATGCATGCTATCGCACGTAACGTGTGGCTCCGGGCAGCCAGCCTGTGGGCCGCGCGACGTGCCAGCGAGCTTTGCCTCGGCAAAGGGGGGTTCATGCAGAAACCGTGGGGGGAAGAGGTAGAGGAAAAACCCCAAGTGTTGAGATTTCTTGCAGAGTCAGCCTCAGCTTCTCTTCCCCAAACCCACTGACACCCGGCGGGTGGCTGGGCCCGGTACATACAAACGTAGATTAGGGGCGCCTGCGCCCAGGTGACCCCACAGAAGGGGGGTGTGGGGGTCGCCCGAACCCTGCCCCGTTCCCCCCAGCGCCGGGGCTGTGTCTGAAACACAGGGCGGGGCCCCCGTGTGGTGACAGCCGCTTCCATCCCCTCTGTCCCAGGTGGGCGGGCGGCGTTCAGGGCTTTCCTGAAGTCCGAGTACAGCGAGGAAAACATCGACTTCTGGGCCAGCTGCGAAGAGTACAAGAAGATCAAGTCGCCCTCTAAGCTGAGTCCCAAGGCCAAAAAGATCTACGATGAATTCATCTCGGTCCAGGCTACCAAGGAGGTGGGTCTTCGCGGCACTGACGGGGGTTGTAGCGAGGTCTCCCGGGGCCGTCTGCCTGGGAGCCGGCTCGTCGGGTCGCGGAGTCGAAGGGAAAGGTGGCACCTTGGACCCTCTCCTTCTAATCTTGACAACCCCGAGAATCGGTTGAGGGAAAAGCTCTTGCCCCCGATGACTTAAGTGGGATTTCTGAGGAATCTCCCCATTCCCGAGGAAGAACAGCCGATGTGGCTGCGCCCGGCGGCCCGCGCGGGGGGCCTGTCCTCCCCGGGGCGCAGGTCTAAGCGGCACCGGCCTCTGCCCCGCAGGTCAACCTGGACGCCTGCACCCGGGAGGAGACCAGCCGGAACGTGCGGGCGCCCACGGCCACCTGCTTCGACGAGGCCCAGAGGCGGATCTTCCACCTGATGGAGAAGGACTCCTACCGCCGCTTCCTCAAGTCCCGTTTCTACCTGGAGCTGGCCCACCCCTCTGGCTGTGGGGCCGAGAAGCAGAAGGGGGCCAAGCGTGGTGCAGACCGCCCCGCCCTGGTCCCCCAGTGTGCCTAAGCTCACCTGGCGGCCACGGGCTGAAAGGCCAAGACTCGGTGCCGGAGACCCCGAGGCCGACATAGGTCTGCGGGCAGCAGGGGCGTGTCCACACCGTAGCCCAGCTTCCACGCTAGATTTCATGTCTGTGTTTCCGTGTTCATTGGGCCAGGCCCTCATTCCAGTCCACCGTCCCCCCGTGTTTTTAGGGTGCCATGGGGGCAGGTTTCCAAATACCGGCCCGGCAGGCCCAGGGTTTTACAGATCGCTGGCCATTCCGTCCGCCCAGAGGTTTGCCCTCAGGTGGGCCGGTCTGCGGGTTCACGTCACGTGGCACTCCCAGGTGCGGGTGTCTGTTAGCCAGGCCTCCCTGCAAACTGCGGGCGTTTAGGTGAGGCCGGTCAACTGCCGACACGTGTGCGCGCGTGTGTGTGTAGCTACACGCATGCATGTTCCCGTACGATGGATGGGCCGTCCCCAGGCACCAGTGTGTACACGCTTGCATGCACGTCTGGCCCCCGGCCTTCCCCCGCGACGGGGCAGGTCGCCCTGAACCAGCTCCTGCCGGCTGACCCGCAGTCCATGGCCGCCACCCTCCGGGGACGCCATGCCTGATTCGACTGTGACCACCTTCCCACCGAGCCGTATTCTGAAGAGCAAAGGTCACGTAGAGTCTTGCCCTGGACTCGCAGGGCTGTCCTGGGCTGCAGCCCCTCGCGGCCTCCCCTCTCTGCTGGGGTGTCTGAGGCTCGGCTGCCCATAGCCAGGCGGGCGGGGGGCTGGACTGCGTGAGGGACGTAGGCTCTGCGTGTGTCCCATGCGGGCTGGGGAGAAGCACGGGACACAGAGGCTGGGCCCCCCTCCTCCGCCCTCCTCTGCTGGCCAAGGTGCATTTCTCACGCCTTGTTCTTTCCTGAGAACGCGGCCGTCACGTGGCGGGCACCTGTGCTCTGCGGGCTCTCGGCCCTACGCCTGAGCTCTAAACCAGCCCCCAGAAAAGGTGACGTTGTCTAAGGAACACCTTTCTACCCACCGAGGGCCCTCAGTAGGTATCGCTGCTCTGAGTGGCACCCGTTTGCCGCATCCCACGCGTTGGGCCGACGGGGCCCCCGTTCCCAGGTGCCGAGACAGAATGAGGCGGGTAAGAGGGGCGGATAAGGGTGTGAACTGTTAGAACTACCGTCTGGAACTTTTCATGGCACATGAAATACTTGAAGATTTTTCACTTCTGTTATTTATGATGTTGTTTTGTATGTTTTTATTATTGTACTGTTTTATAAACGGAGGCGCACGGCGCCACCTGAGTGGGTCACGAATGGCCGGGAAGCCGTGTCCTTCTCCTCCTTCTGAAGCCACTGCCTGTGAAGCCCCCACGTGCCCAGTCTCTCCATGCCTGTCACACGCGTGAGCCCCGTGTGCTTCGAAGCCAAGAGACTGGGCTGCACAGTGAAGCCACCATCCTCCGCTCACGCGAATCCCATCGTATTAAAAGACATGTGTCTGGGTTGCCCCCTCCTGTGTGTCCAGCAGTCTTGCTTTCCCGTCCCGGGGTCCCTTGTGAGACACACCCGTCCACAGCTCTGTCTCTAGAGGACGCCAGGATCCAAGTGTTGGGACTCCGTTGTAACCGTCTCGACTGACATGTGTGCCCGGTCGCAGGAACCACTGCTTTGCAGGTCGTTCTGAGTGGGAAGTAAATTATTTTATGGAACGTGTTTTCCAGTGTGCTCTTCAATTGCGTGTCGCTGCTATGGTGTCAGCATGTGACGTAGAGAACCCTGGGCCTGGCCCGCCGGCCGGGCACCCCTTCGGTGCCTGCCCACGTAGCCGTGGGTGGGCGCTGCCCCGGAGACACGCGCGCTCAAGCACACGGTCCGCCTGCGGCCTGACGGTGACCCGCAGGGACACCGTGAGGGCGGGGTGACTGCGGGAAGGGCTCGCAGCCCCCCTCTTCTCTGACCCGGGCCGGCTCTGGGAAAGAAGCAGAAAGTGAACAGTGTGTGTTCTCCCCGCCGGCCGCCACGGAGCCGGCTGCGGACGCTCACCGGGTTTGTGAAGGTTGAGTTCGCCCCGGGTGACCTGCTCGGGGAGGGCAGGCGGAGGGTCTGTAGGTGCCCGAGCGGCGGATCCCTGCCAGCTCACCTTGCCTTCCTCCCTTCCCCGGAAAACAGGGCACAGGGCATTCACCTCACAGTGGTGGGTCCCGTGTCCACTATGTCACGAGCCCCCGTTTCCTGAATTCCCCCTTTCCCACCCTGACAGTCATGCTTGTGGGGCGTCAGGCGCACAGGGGCTGAGCTGTTTAGGGTAACAGACCCTCTTCTGGATCTGATGAGAGTTGCAGACCATCTTCAGAGAAAAAGACACAAAGGAACCCCCTCAGCGCCCGCGAGGCTCTGGTGCCTCCCCACCGACAGGTGTGTCGGGCCCTGGTGGGCATCCTGCCGAACTGGGGTGTCTGTGTGTCCCGCCAGGGCAGGTGACGGCCCCTCGGGGACCCGTGACTGGGGAGCCTGGAAGTGAGGGGTGAACACCAGGCCAGCCTCCTCTCTAAGAACCACTTTCCCATTTCCTTTTCTAAGTTTGCTGCGGCAGGGGTCACACGGGGACAGGATGCCGGGTGGACATGGGGCCCTGGTCCCACTGCTCCTGCCTATCCTTTGGGAGGGACACCAGCCGTGACCGCAGGGCCGGGGTGGGAGGGAACCACCCTCCACGAGTCTGCTCGAGGCCACAGCTCTGGGGAGTGAGCAAAGCTCGGCCGTGGGAAGGGGTGAGCGGTGACCTCCCAGGGCAACTTGGGGACACGGCCTCTGAAGAAGGAAGACGAGAGCTTTGTTGATTTCTTCACGAGCATTGTCCGTCCCGTTCCCAGCTTGTGCCTCTGGCCTCTGGCCTCTCTGCAGCTGTCTGCCCCCGAGACCGCGCGTCTGCGAGGCGTGGCCGCGGTGGCAACGGTGCGTGATGGGAAGCAGCTCTGGTTATGTCATCGCACAGACAAGGGTGCCCGGGTGTTCTGTCCCCTCCGTGCCTAGGGGCTCCGCCGTCCTCACGGTCGGTCGGACTTGGTGTGCTCACTGCCCTTCCCTCATCCCTGCTCATTCTGTGCCTTTGGGGCGTCAGTGAGAACCCGGTCAGGCCCGTTTGCAGACCCCAGGCCCGGGCCTCTTCCGAGCCCCATCTTGGGGGTGGCCTCGGCTGACCCGGAGTCCCTCCAGCTGGAGATCCCGACACATGGCCAGCTCCTTCTCAGCCCCTCGCACACCCAGTGGCCCCCGGCAGAGTCCTGGGGGGCCCTCGACTCCCCCCGCTCATGGCCTTCTGCTCCAAGAGGCCAACCTGATCCCCCGCTCTCCTGCTGAAAATGTGCGGGGCGCCCACTCCGGGTGCTGGGGTCCCAGACTCGATTCTGAGCTCTGGTAAGCGTTCAGGCTGGAGCACCGCCTCCCACACCCCGACGAGGTCCTGAAGCCATTGAGCTGGTGCGTGGGGGCTGCCTCCGCCGCCCACCAGCTCCGTCTGCTACCCCCTCCTGTTCCCGGCGGACGCCTAGCTCATCTTAGGCTCCGCTGCCGACCCACCCGCACAGGAGTCTTCCTGGTTCGGGTGCGATTTAGAAGTTTCTCTGCACCTGCCCCCCAGCTCCCTGTGCCACTCTCTACTGCAGCTCGTTGCCCGGCGACCCCTGGTTTGCGTGTGTCCCCCCAACTGCACTGCGAGTCCCCGAGGTGCCCGTCCCATCCCCTGGCACCGAGTAAGCCCCACACCGGTGATGGGCCTCACATGTTGAAGGGGACTGTTTGCTGACAAGTGACTGACGGACGCGTGGTACCTGCTCCCAGGTGCGGACAGGGAGGGGCCTCCCACACCCCCGTTTCCAAGCTAACCCTGTGCTGACGGCCAAGGGCCCAGTGCCCCAGGAGGGAGTAGGGGGAGTTGTTTACATCCCTCGTTCCGGGCCTTTCAAACGTTTTTATTTTCAAAAAGCAGACTATATCAAACATTTAAAAAAACATAAAAATGCTTAGAAAACCCTAAACACAAGCAGGCATTTGGGCGATGACAAGCCAGGGTTCTTGTTGGAAACTTAGAAACTTCTAGATAGGAATCCCGTTTCCTATGAGAAGAGATACTTGTTTTGGAAAATCTTAGCATTCCCGGTTCACCCTGCCTGACCTCACGGCAGATTCCCCGAGACGGAAACGAGCGGCCCAGCTGCCCGCCTGCGTGTTTTCTTGATGAGAAGCAGAATGTTTCACTGATCCTTCTTCAAATAAAACACTGATTTGATTGTCCTGTTGAGACTTGGAGTCCCGGCCGAGCTCGCCGTTTCTGGCAGATGCAGTAGCGACAGTTCCCGCGGAAGCAGTTTTATTTTTTCCAAATGTTTTGTCTGCTCTGAGCGGGATTTCAAGTAAACTGAGCCGAGGGGCTAAGTGAACCAGGATGTCGCTAATGATAACACAGCTCACACCCCGCGGGCTCTGTGACCCACCTTCCGGGTCGAGGACCCGCACCAAGGCCTTCCTGCCCAGCGCGTGGGCGCCGACAGAACGGGACTGAGCTCAGAAAAGCAGAGCGGAAACTTCCTTCCTAGATCGAAGAACGGGGTGAGCCCGGCCTCAGTCACCTTGTTCCCGACGGGGAGGGGCCTGTGTATTTATAGGCCGTGGCCTCGGGCGGCTCAACCCCGTCAGGTGCTTCCTCAGGTGCTTCTCATTCCTCGGCGCACGGGGAGCTTCTGCTCACGGCCCTTTTTGCACACGACACCCGGGTCTCTGCCCCCCGCCCTCCTCGCTTTTCGGACGGGAAACCTTGGCAGTTCCTGGAAGTACAGCTCGTGACGTCACTGAGGTTTTGGGAAACGTTTCGGTCTTTGGATGTTGGCCAGTGACACCGCTTTAACGGGGTGATTGTTAACCGGTGGGGGCAAGAAGGTCTACAACAGGCGGCACCTGACCTCTTTCTCCTGCGATGGTCAAATAAAAAATGACAACGGCCACCATAATAGCCGTCCGGCGTGAACGAATCGAAGTCACACCTATTTTTTGTTAGATTGGCAAAACGCATCTTTTGGTGGGCCGCGGGATTTTAGTAATTCGTTTGACGTGTGCACCGAGAGGGAAAAAGTTGAAAACCACTGCTTTAGGTGATAACATTTCTTTCTGTGGAAGGTTAATAATCAGGTCATGTTATGGTACTTTTTTATTAAAAAAAAAAAAAGAAAAGAAACGTGTTCAGAGACCTTATCTCTCCAACGCATGTAGCCTCATTCTCTTCTAGGACAACGCATGCAGGCATTGATGGAAGGTCATTTTACACCTAAAATTTTCATTGACTTGCAGTTGTTAGTTTTGTGCCAACACACGCTTCACTGTAGACCTTTATTATTTTTAGCAACACCCCTGAGTGACTCTAGGAATCAGGCTGCGTTCCCGCTGCAAGAGGGAGCTGTGCTCACCTTCCGAGGAAAGACCACGTACGAGCGAGGGGACGGGTGGGCGCCGCCCGACGGCCCAGACTTTTTGAAAATGGAGAGGACTCAGAAGAGACAGAAGGTTCTAACAGTAGATGCTAACGATGTGGAGGTTTGATGATATAAGACACGTGACAGAGTGTTCTAGGAAAGAGGGACGACATTCTGAGTGGTGGCATTTCCCAAATCCAACCCGACCCAAGTAGCCGAAAGCCTGCGGAGTATCTGGAGATCAGGCAATGGTGCCGGAGCACGAGGTGCTGCCCCTGCCGGGCCGGGCGCCGGCCGCAGCGGACACTGCGAGTTTGCCAGGGCCACGAAGGTAACGGGACAGCCCAGCAACCCTGCAGGGACTGGGGGCTCTCGGCCCCCCAGACGGCGGCGGCAGGTGTGCACAGCAGCCCCGTGTCACAGGGGAGCGGGGCCAAGGCAGGCTCGAGGGAACCCTGAAGGCCCGTGTCCCCCCATCAATGCCATGCCCATCGGAGCGCCAGGCCGTGTCCTCAGCGGCTGGGCACCGGCCCACAGGGTGCAGTGTCGGGAACAAGGCATTTCATACAGAGAAGCAGGAGCCCAAGAGGGTCTGTCACAAGCTGTCAGTGCCATCTGGGTCGGACCGGGGCCTTTGTGCCCCTCCGGCCAGGCCACCTCTCCTCACAGATGACGGCCTCCGAGGGTCAGTCTGTGATCTGTGACGAAGATCCTGCAGGACCTGGGACATTCGGCTGCGTGGGTTTTGAGGCTCAGGAATGCATGCTCCTACAATGGCTGACTGATCCCCACACTGAGGCGCCGCCAGCCTGGGCCGCCCGGGCCGCGTCGCAGCGGAGCTGGAGGAAATCGGCTTCCTCAGCCCCCCGCCAGGTCATGCCTCTGACAAGTGCACTCTCGGGAAACGCAGGACAGGACGCCGAAACGGCAACCGTGCTGGAAAATCTCCGTGAGCTCCGGCTGCTGTCGGCATAGCCTGTTACTGTCTTGTGCTTGAAGAACACGTGAGTCTCTCGGGGGCTCACAGGACCGTCCACAGATGACAAGGCAGCAATGTGGGGGGTGGGCAGGGATCCGGGGATCTGCAGAGGTTTGGGACAAAGCGTGAATGTGGGGCCAGGGCGGGTGCTCTCTGCACACGGAATTACAGGAAAACTGGTAGGAGTGAGTCAGCAGGAGAGAACGAGAGGAAGTTAAGAAAAAGATGGGAAGGAATTAATTCCAAGAATACATGATATCATCTTACCGAAAATGGGACTGTGAGACCCCAGAGACCGAGCCACCAAGACCCCGACGGACGAAGGACTGACGGCGGGAGCAAACTGGGTCATGGAGACAATTTGGAAATGTAAAGGAAGCTTCCAGAAGGCGAGAAGTTGGGAAATGTTTATGCGATGTGATCCTGAGCAGGACAAGTGGGCACTGGGCTGTCACAAATGGAGTAAAAGTCTAACTGAAACGTCAGTTGAGTTCCAGACCCTGGGGCGACGTGACAGCCGGCCCGGCTGGCTGTAATCTGAGATCAGAGATCTTTTTTCAAATTGAATTTATTTCAGGGGTTTTATTACACATCGTCCGTATATTGCGTTGTGTGTTCCCCACCCCAAGTCAAGTCTTCTCCCGTCACCATTCATCCCCCTGACCCTCTCCTACCTCCGCCACCCCCTCCTTCCCCTCTGGTCACCAGCACGCTATTGTCTGTGTCTAGGGTTTTTGGTGTTTGTTTTTTCTTAATCCCATCACCTTCTTCGCCCAGCGCCCTCCTCTCCCCTCTGACAGCTGTCTGTCTGCTCTCTGTGTCTATGAGTCCTGAAGCAAACGAACCAGACTAAAGCTTTGTGAGTGAGTGAGTCCGACCACGGACGGAGGGACAGTCTTCACGTCCACACGCTGCGCCCGTCTCTCACCCATGCAGGGAAACGTGACTCCATTCGCAGGCGGCAGCCCCGAGAGAAGGATGTAAAAGGGTGAACTGTATTGTTCTACGCACACGCATGTACTCACACTCGTCCACGGATCTCCTTCCAGGCCATCCACTCTGTCAGCAGCCCCGAAAAGAGGTCTTGCTGCTGGGTGTCTGCAGCCCCTTGCGGAATCCGGCACGAAAAATCCAAGAACTAGAGCCAGACGCTCGGTTCTGCCCTGCCGACAGCCTCACTCTGTCACTCGCTGCGCCCTCTAACTTCGCGTGTGTCGGCGAAGACCCTAATCCTCCCTACTTTCTCCGGAGAACAGCCTCATGGTAGTGAGCTAGCAGACACCGCAGGGAGAAGCGGCCCAAACACCGGCCGTCATCGGCCTGTGGAGCAGATACTGGAGGGGCCAAAGTGGCTCTAGCAGGTGCCTGGTAGACCAGTTGGCTGCTCAGGATTCTGAGTCCGTGGATTGACTTCTGTTCTGGGCTCAGGACACACGGCCCGTGAGGACTCAGACAGGGCGTTTCTCCACTCAGGGTGAGGGACAGGCTGAGAAGGGGACAGTGGGACAGTCGGGTGGATATACAACACATCCTCGCCCACTGCCCTGGTGACACCAGAGAGGCTCTCAGTCCCTCTGATCGTGCCCGGTCGGTGAGACCTGGCGAGAAGCAGATCGACCCAGGTGAGGCTCTGAGAAAAAGCCCCGCTTCGTGCGCTGGGGGGTCCGTTCCCTCCTTGTCACTGCTGGGCGCTGTAAGCGCTAAGTAGCCCCGTTTCTGCAGACAGGCAGACAGGAGGTCAGGCGGGCCACAGGCACCATGGCAGTTGTGACTAGAAAAGCCGTTTCCCCAGCTCGAAAGCCTCGTGTTACCTACACGTGATGTTCCGAAGTCTGCACTCCCTCCTCAAAGAGACGTCGACGCAGTTTTGGTCACAATTTGCCCTCCCCGTTGTTGAAGTCTCAGGTGCATCTCTGGCCTGTCTTGAGGAGCTAAGATCTGAATAAATGCTTTCAGCTGGATTTCAAAAGCCTTTATCTTCCTGGTGCAGACCCTCTATGGACTGATAAATAACACAGACGGTGCCTCACACAGGCTAAAAATATGCACGCTGGCTTCTTCTGCCCATTCTTAGGCGTTCTAGAAGGACGGGGCTGGGCCAATCTGTCGAGATAAGAGACACGCCATGCCCCAGTGCCACTGGGCCTTTTTTGAGGGATAAAGTGCGGTTTCAAAGGGGCGAGATGAGCCCCCCGCCCGTTCTCCTCTCAACAGAAATACAAACGGTTTTAACATGAGCCATTGCAACAGCCGCCGCCACGAAAAGATCGAGAATCATTCCGCCCTTTTCACCGCTTAGCAAACTGTCCGGGGATGTGCAGGAATGAGGCAGCTGAGACGGGTCTGGGCTAGTTGCACGGGGCACAGGGGAGCCTCGGGGCCAAGGACAGTGGGTGCGCTTTGCGTGGGGGGACAAGGACCAGGGCGCGGGCTGTGCTTCAAGGCGACTGCAGACCCCCCAGCCTGCTGTCCTCTGCCGCCTCCCCTCCTCTCTGACTCGGCGTTTGTCATGTCGGACACCAAAAGGGGTGAGGGAGGGACATTTTGTCCTGAGGACAGAGTTAAAAGCCACAGTGATTCAAATTTCCTTACTCAGCCTACCCCAGGAGCTTCGGGGGAGAGGGGTAGCTAGGAGTTTGCACATCCAGGCATTTTCAGAAGTTCAAATGCTGGACGTCTCCCGAGGGAGGTGCTGTCTGTGGGCTAGTCCTTTGGAACCGGGCAGGCGTTAGTGGGTGGGACGAGGGGTAGGGGGCGCCCACTCAAGGCCCCGCGCAGGAGACGTGTGTGCGCTTGCAGCTCTGTGCGCTTGCGAGTGTGACGTGGGAGACGAACGCGGTGGGTGAGGCCAGGACGCGGGGGGCTGTTCTCTGGGATGGTGGCTGTCATGAGTTGAGGGTTAAAACACTCTTTTAAGGCAAAACAGTAGCTTCTGGGGCCGTCCACAGGAGAGCCACGTAGCGCCCCCTTCCATTGACAGGAGACACTCGAACTGACGCGTGGACAGAGACTCGGGAGTGTGTGAAAGGGGATGTGTGTTCTGCCTTGGGACCCTGAGTGTGTTTAAAATAACGCACGGACGGGGCACCTGTTCTCCAGTCGGCGGCCAGTGGGCAGTGAAGGGCCCCTGTGTCTGTGGAGTCCAAGACCCCTCTGGGGGCCAGGGAGGTCTTCAACAGAAATCACATGATCAGATAAATGCTGCTTTCTGCTTTTGTTTTTGTTTTCTGGGTTTCGTTTTGTTTTGTTTTTTTTCTGCTCTTAGGAGAATTTGCATTTATGGGAGAACTGTTAAGTAATGGACAACGATTAACCCAATGGGATGAGTTGCCAATGATAGCTTACAACTGGTAGTTAGGAAATTTAGCCTGAGGACTCCGCCAGGAAAGACCGAAACAACACGTAGTCGTTGCCAGAGCAACACGGCAGGAATGGCCGACCGGCACACACGTGGATGGCCAGTTTCCAAAAAAGCCGGGGCACCGTAGGCTGGCCTCTCTGTCCCTCAGGCCGTTTTCATGAAGGTTTTAAGAGATAAGCAGTGTGCACCGTCCTACCGGAGTTACACGGAAGCGCGGAGAGACGGTACCTTTCCAACTGGACGTTTTAAAGAAAAAGTTTGTTCACCGGAAAGGTTATCTGATTGGGAAAATCCTTACAGAGAGAGAGAGGAAAGGTGTGTGTTTCTGAAAAGCACGTCTTTCTGGGCCGACCCCAGCCCCCCACTGCCCTAGCCTCTGGCAGCTCTTTGCTGGCCTCTTTAAGGGCACCTGTGGTCACGTTATTACACGCAGGTGACCACTGCGTGGCGTGCGCTGCGTTCCGGGGGAAACCACCCCCGGCTGGGAACCAGGTCTGTGACAAGCCTGCCGTTGCCCAGGTGTGCAACTTGGGGCGAATCATCTCACGCCTGTGGGCCCCGGCACCTTCTCCCGACGATGACGGCGGGAGGGGCACCTCTCAGAACCGCAGAGTGGGCTCGTGGGGGAGGACTGTCCCTGGGCTGACGCCTCCTTTGCGCCCAGGGTGTCTGTGTCCCCCGGTGCCCCGCCCCCACTGCCGGCGTCTCAGCTGCAGGGAGGAGAGGGTTGGAGCTCCGTCCCGGGCACCAGGGACCGCTGGTATCGTCTTCGTCGTTCCAGGGCTGTTCTTCCCCTTTGGCACCTCCCTGCTCATCATCAGACTTGTTCGCGAAACTCAAGTACACGCAGAAGCTGTGCTTTCAGCAGCTTTTAGAAAAGCAGTAAAAATCGATGCTCGGTTAAAAGAAATAGGGCAACACCAGCCCCGCTGCCCTTACTCATTAAAGGCTCCCGGAACCGGTTCCTCTGTGTCTGTTATGTTTTCCAAGAAATCTGCTTGGAAGCCAGGAGGTTCGGTGCATCTGAGGCAGGCGTCACATGCCGCAGACGGCTTCGTCCCAGCAGTCACGAGGCACAGCTTCAGGACGGAGCTACGCCCCGGAAGCCGCCCGCCTCCCCAGCGCTCCCCACAGGGGCACTGATTTGGAACTGTGACCCGTTACCAAGGCCTGCGCGCCGGCCAGGAGGCCCGTGGGCAAAGGCGGATTCCCCTCAGGCTCTGCTCCCTACCATCATCTCCGCCCGCATTTCTTCCTGTTTGAACAAGTTCAAACGCTGAGGGGGTAGGATTTGACCAGAAAATGGAAAACCTGGCAACGGGACCAGGAATGCGCCCGATGAGACTGCCCGAAACGCAGAGTGCCCTGGGGGCTGCGGGAGGCCAGCGAAGGGCTAAGGTATTTGGAAAGAGAGGTGTGGGCAAAGTGACCCGCCCCCCAACTCTGATTGAGGACACGCAACACGAGGACAGCGTGCCTGGGAGACAGGCACGGCTTCCAGAGCCCGGCGGGGGGCGGCCGGTCCCCGGACGGCGCCGCGCTGAGTCGCATTCCCCTCCCCCCGGAGCCAGTGGTCCTCACGTTCAGACAGGTCGCACAGCGAGCGTTCCCTTGGTCTCTGGGACCGAGCCGTCTGCAAGGCGTCGGCCTGACCGGGACCGCGCTGCCTCCCCTCTGGGGGCAGGACAGAGAAGCAGCAGCCGACCCCTCTGGGTGGACACTCTCAGAAGCTCATCCACGGCGGTGAGAACAGAGAGGGGAAGAAGGAGATCGGAGGGACGCAGGGGCCCTGCCTCTGCGTGAGGTTCAGCGGAGCAGAGCGGCCAGCCCCCTGCCAGACCCCCAGTCTGCCTGTCCACCCCACTCTCTCCACAGGGTCCTTTCTCCCAGTCCCTCTGCTCCCTGTCCTGCTTCTTTCTGCACAAAACTGCTCTGTCCCCCACCTGCAGGACCTCAGCTTGTCCCCTGATCTATCGGGGCATCAGGCCAAGGCCACAGAACTGAGCGGCTCGTGGTGACACCGACTTGAGGCCTCCACTCCCGCCGTCCGGGGCGGAGGAGACAGGGGTGTCTGTGCTCAGTGGCCCAGCGCGTGCAGGAGCCATGTGACCAAGGAGCCATGTGACACCAGGTGTTCGGTCCCTCCTGACAGGGCAGAGCTGGGGCCCTCTGGGTAGAGAGAGCGCGGTCAATGGTGTAGCTCCTGTCTGGGTCTGCAGGCTGGGCTGCCGCCCAGCGGTGACCGTTAGGGCAGGAGCTGCCCCTGCTGGTCCAGGGTTGCCCTGGCGTTAGCTGCACAGAGAAGGACGAGTCTCACGTAAAGGAAGTTTGTGGGTCAAGGAGGACTCGCATGTGACATAGATACATAGTATTTTTATTGATTACATGTGATCGTGGTTACAGATACATGTTTGGTGCTTTATTTACCGGGAAGGACAGGTCACGCAGTACACAACGTATCGGATACAAAAATCGCAAGATACACACAGTTCTTCCTAAACGCACTCCCATGGGGTCAACGCTGACAGGCAGGTTTCTAAAACCATCCTTCCCGCCCCTTTCTTGGGGCTGTTGTGACCTGCCGTGTTTTAAACACATCTAATTCCCCGAATCCTGACACTACGACTTAAAATGAACGCTGGGCAGAAATGACCCAGGGTCCTCCTGCCCGGCGACAGCTTCCTTAGCATTTACCCCGCTTTCGTCTGCGCCTCGGCTCCTGGACGGGAGGGCGGCGCTCTCCACGTATCACGTGTGTGTTACCCCACAGCTGGGCTTAGAGCTGACTATGCGGAAGGCCCCCCATTGCAGGGGAGGAGAGGTGGGGTGGGGGTACCCCAGGTGAGGGAGGCGACGTGCACGAGGCTGACCGAACCATCAGGAATGTTAAAAGAGTGATCTGTAGCTTCTCTGCTAGAAAAATAAGATTCTTATTTAGCTGCGAGGCCAGGACACTACTACAAGGGCTGGGGTTTCGCCCTCGCTCTCTGCCAGTCTCCAGTCAGAGCCACCTCTGCGTCCTCGGCCGGCATTGCCGCGCTTCCCGGTCCCGGGGCCCGGGGCGCCTTCCCGGGGGCGTCTGAGGCACTGCACGGCCACAGGGCCTGCGAGCACCTGTGTTCAGGGCAGTAGCAGTTACCACACCGGCCACCAGGAGCCATGTCCCAGGCAAACGTGACCTGCACAGGATGGAGAGACCCGACGACGAGCGACGTCTAATGACAAGTCAGGACCGCGGAGACGCATTGGGACGTCGCGTCCAGGACCTGCCTGGTGGCCTGGCCTCGGGTCTGGACGCCTGGCTGTTGGAAACCGAGTTCTCTACCCACTGCTGTCGGGCACGTGCAAGCCAAACGCGGACAGGGACACGCCGGGTGGTTCTTTTCTCTAATCAAGACTCCCCACGATAAAGCAAAGATTAAAAAAAAACTCGCCAGGATATCGAATGATGCTTCTTACCTGGCTGCGCTGAGAGTTAACTTCCTGCCGATCTTGGCGATGGCGGGGGATGGCAGCTTTTCAAACACCTGAAGCGCCTCCTGCCTGTGTCCTGGCGGACGCACCCACCCCCTCCCCACCTCCTCCCCTCCTCCTCCCTCCTGTTCTCGGGGCCCTCTCTCCCCCAAGCCGGCGGTGTTCCCGGGAAACAGGGCCCGTGGCCTGCCGGAGGGAACGATTCAGGGGTTGAAATTATTTCCCTCAAATATAATTAGGCTTTTAGATGAATCTCAAATTATCAAATGGTGACGGAGCAGGCGGCTTGACGAAGCCCGGCCCGGGGATGCGTATTAGTTTATCGGCTGATTGGCTGACAGTCAAGTTTTTACTCAAACTGCTGGACAGCTGTTACTTGCTGGGAAGCACCCGTCAGCGCCATCCCGTTGCAAACGGCCGTATCCAGAGAACACGCCGGCCAGGCCAAACGCAAGGTCTGGTAGAGGATAAAAATACAGGCAGTTTCCTTCACCAAGTTCCTTCTTTATGCGCGAAACCCTGCAACTTTCTTAAGGCAAACGGCGGCAGCCGGGGGCGGGGCGCGGCGTGGCTCCCGGTGCTTCGCCGCTCTGGGTCGGGAGGCAAAGCTTCCGAAATTTCTCAGCGAGCTCCGGGTTTGAGAAGGTGTCTGTCTGTCTGGGTCAGAGAATGTGTGTGTGTGGGTGTGAGGGTGTATGTGTGTGCACATGTGCACGTGTGTGTAGGGGGTGCGCCCGTGAACGAGCGCAGCTTTAGTGGACAGACACGGAGCCCACAGTCTGTCTCGTTCTTCGGGTCCAACTTAGGTCTAATCTGACCCCGACCGCAGACTGCCTCCCGCCCGGGCAGGAAGGCTCAGTCACGGCCGTCCCTGGCCTGGTCCTCGGTTTCCCCAATGGAGGGGCAGATGTCCACTCTCATCACCCACCTGTCACATCCCGGGTGCACTTGTGGCCGTGGCTGTGCTGTCCCTGGGGGGCACGTGCGCACACCAGGGCACCCGTGTCTCCTGCTTTCCCAGGCCACGTCCCGTGGGGCGGGGGCGGGGGCCATGAAGGGACCTTACATGCAGTTTCTTTCCTGGAAAGGTCTTCCCAGGTCACCTTTCCCAGAATTAAAAAAAAATGTACTGTCTTCGTGTTACCGTGGGGACTTCTAGTAACACAGCTAATTTTCTTTTCCTTTTTTTTTTTAAACCCAAAGTTTAAAAACACTTCAGAAAGAGCTGGAAGGACTTTTCTAGGGGAGTTCTGATGTGTTTGGCCTTTCGCCTGGGGCCGTGGTATCCGCGCTCCTTGCAACGGCATTCACAGGTCAGAAGAGGTCTGTGTGTGATGACAGCCTCGGATTGAAGCTCATGGGCACACGTCTACGTCCCAGGTGACCCGTCACCATTTGCCTGGAGGGCGCCCCTCCCTCCATCCCTTCACAGCTGCCCTCGGGGCCCTCCCTGCCTCGGCCTCCTGGGTCCAGCTCACGAAAAGGGGAGCCCCTAGGCACCCCCACCCCACAGGGCCCCTGTCTGCGCCTTTGCGACTCTGTGGTCGCCCTCCTGGGCGAGCTCTGTGACATCTAGTTAAGTTTCTGGGCATTTTCAAGCATTTAGCTCTTCCAAATAATGTGAATAAAACATTCCCATTTTTAATTAAGTTAAAAATTTTCTTAAACATGTTTTGGCATCTAAGGAAAAGTAAGTAACAGACCCGGGTTCTTTCTTCCTAGCATTGCTGGCGGCACTGGGGTGGGGGGGGCTGGCGGTGTTGGTGGTCAGGGGGCCACAGGGATGGAGGCTGGGAAGGGGGTGCCAGGGATGCCCCCCGTTGCTGGTCACCTGCGTGGGTGCATGGGGCGAGAGCAGCTCCGTGATGGCGGTGTGACCGGGCCTGTCTGTCCACGGTGTGGTGACAGGGTCTCCTTGGAGTGGGCTTCAGTGACAAGTGTGAACAGGCTCACCCCACAGTGACAATCGTTGGCTGCAGACGCTGCAGCCCAGTCCCCGTGCAGAATGTGACGTGGGCACTAAAGCTTGGGATGGCGGGTCAGCCTTCGAAGTAACCAAAGTGGGGAACACGCAGCGAACCCCCTCAGCGTTCACTGGGCGGGCACAGGGATGTGACAGCTTCCCTTTATTCTTAGGAGATAAGTGTGTAAACAGGCTACAAATTTGTGAAACCGGGGGTGTGCGAAGGGGACAAAAACCCAGGAAACCAAGACCAGACCATGTGACCTTCTACCGAAACGTTTCGGGGTTTTATTCACCCTTGGGGACACTTTCTTTAAGTCCCTCAGTGGCCTCATCTTGGTTGCCCTTGTCCACGGTTTACAGTGATTCTCCTTATTACTAAATCAGGTAAATAGTGACTTAACCTAATCGGATCTACTAATGATAAGAAGATATCCTAGCCACACTTACAATAGTGAAATACAGAATGAAACGTGCAAACTACTACAAATGCCATGGCAATCGATGGCCTGTGCAAGGCGGGTCGGGGTGAGCGTGCCCTCAGGTGACAATTCACTAACGCAGGGAGTGGGGCAGGGTGGCAACGGGGGCTGCTGGACGATCACGTTTTTTTGCGAAACGCTGGGTCCTTTAAAACCATCTCTCACTTAGAGGGGCCGGACGTGTTGTTGGGTCGGTTTTTCCCCAGACGGTTTTGCATTTCTGAGACAGTCGTCACTTTCGGAATCAGGGGACCCTTAAGCCTTTCAGTTGACAAATTTCCCGTTTTAGCGCCCGGCCCTCTAGATTTTGAGGTGAGAAGGGGCGACTGTTTCATTTTCCATTCTGGGATTAGATATTTTAGAATTTTACTCTTATACGGATTTAAAATAATGGGAACGTCGAATCCTTGGGCCCACGTCCCGGAGGCATGGGCGCATTTATAAAGCAGTCCATCGTCAGTCTCAGGTCATTGATTTAGAGCAGAATTTGGTAACTTTCCGCGGGGTGTCTGAGGGAGGTAAAGGAAGGATCTCTATGAATTTTGTCCAGAAAGACTAACTGGTTTCCAATTTCTGGCTGCGGGAAGAGTCTCTAGAGAAAGATCAATATCTTAACTGACGTGCTTAGGAAATCGGGCGGTGACCGCCTCCTAAAACTCTCGCCAAGGAGACCAATCCCTCTCGCTTACAGCCGGGCTGCCACCCGCCTGCCCTCTGTCCAGCTGAGGTCGGACGACCCGTGGTGGCCTAAACCCTAACCCAAAGGGCCCGGGTGCAGGGCCCCGCCCGCCCGTGTTTCCCGCCTGGGGCAGGTTTCCTGGGATTCTGACCGGGTTTCACAACAATGGACTGAGTGGCGCTTAATTAGGAATCGGGCCGGAAGAAGAAACTGGGAAAGGAAGGCTTTCAGACAATAACCGTCCAAAACCATGCGGGTCAAACGAGGAGGCGGCCCCCGGGGCCCCCCATGTGGGTGTCTAGGAGCGAAGCCGTGAAGGGAAGGTCTGTCGTCTGCGGGGGACGCAAGGCAATTGTGGAGGAAGCACTCACGGCCGCGCGGTTACTTGATTAACTCCTGATAAAGCTCGGAACGCACGAAGCGAGGCAGGGAATCCTTCTCCATCAGGGCGTGGACTCTTTTCTGGGCCACGTCGAAGCTGCTCGGCGAAGGTTCCACCAGGTTCTTCACCGTGATCTCCTTCGTGAGGTGGTCGATGTTCACCTGTGGGCCAGGGAGTGAGGTCAGATGAGGTCGGGGAGGAGGAGTGGAATTTCTCACCAACAAAACACATGACGGGGGAGTCGCAGAGGGAGGACCAGTGCCCCGGCCGGGCGCCTCAGTCAGTTGGCATGTCCTCCCATACGCCTTAAGGTTGTGGGTTCGATCCCCGGTCAGGGTGTGGACAGGAGGTGAACAGTCAATGTTGCTCTCTCCCTTCAATGTTTTTCTCTCTCTCTAAAATCCAAAAACATATCCTTGGGTGAGGGCGGAAAAAAAAGTGAGAACTATGGTTTCTACTTTGTAGGCTGCGGGGGGAAGGCCACCGGTGCTCCGAGAAGTGTGTGACTCAGGCTAAGGTGCAGCCGGTGTCAGACGCGCCCCCGGTGCCAGAGCGCCCTGGCTGCTGGCGCACGCGTGCCTCCCTGACTCCTCTGGACCCGAGAAACTATATACAAATACGTATCGAGGTGAAGGGGCTTCTTCAAGGTCACAGACCCAGTGGGTGTATTTGAAACCAGACCCCCAGATTCTGAATCCAGGGGTGAATTCATCTCCCAGCTTAGGGGACGCAGGCCAGGTCGTTTATTAGAGCCCCTGGGTCCTGAGAGTGGGGGCCACCATTTGCCAGTGCCGGCGACTCAGCCAGGATTTTATCTGTTTTGAAACTCCATTTTCAAGGTCGCCTGGTTTCACGATAACGCCCTTGTTTGAATAAGGAGCCCCGAGAACAGTGTCTGCCTGGAGCTCAGGACAGCCAGCCCCTCATCCCGAGGGGCGGCCGCCGCGTGCAGGCGTCAGAGCAAAGTCCGGGATTCCGCGGGGGTTGGGGCGGAGCGGGCAGGAAGGCATGTGGGACATGGGGAATCCAGTGAACTCAGGAAACGTGTGTCAAACTCGACACAAAGTTAAGTCCTTGCCGATGTCACAAATGGAGACTCGTGGTGGCAGAGAAAGTGTGGCCCAGCATCCACGGCCTCAGAAGCCGGGGGGAAGCGGACGCAGGCCCACGGGCAGGAGGCCGAGGCGCAGAGGAGGAGACCGGAGAGGGTCCCGGGCTGATTTCCTCCACGACAACACTGAGCCCGGGTCTCGTCAGGACCGTGACCTTCTCCGCTCACCCCACGGCTCCCCACGCACGCCGGCTCCGGACTGCCAACTCAGTGTCGGGGTGCGCTCGCCTGGTGGGGTGCTGGCCCTGCGTCACCCGGCCACTCGACACACGCACACTCTAATTCATGACCAGGCAGCCTACGGAAAAGGTATGGGGCGGGGGGCCCTCTCCAACCGCCGTCCGTGGACGGCTGCCGCCAGCAGGCCTCGCTTGGACCACTGCTGGGCTGACTCCGAATCTCGTGACACATTTAACGCCCAGAGCGGATTACGGGGGACAGTGGGGCGCTAGAGTGGCCTGACCGGAACATCGTGAACCGTTTCTGCCACGGCCGCCTGGAGTTCCACAGAAGGCTTTACAACCCGTTTCTCATAAACAGCCAAGGGCAGATAAAGTGCCCCGAAGCGTCTTTGAAATCCATATGCATCGCGTCTTTAATAACCCATCGATGCTCTCTCCTCTTCCCGCGTTGCCAGCTCTGTGTTGCCTGGCGGTGAGCTGACTTCGCGAGCAGGTTCCCTGCACCCCAGCTGGAGTGTAAAGGGCAGAGGCCCCGGGGAGAGACGAAGCGGGGGCGGGGGGCCGAGGGGAAGAAGATACTTCACAAAGGAGAAAGGGAAGGGAGAGACGGTAGGCGGTCGGGATGCCCGTTAGGCTCAGACGCTGAGAGGAGTGTCTTCACAGCCCCCGTTTCAGTTCACCCGCCCAGCCTGCGGACTCGTCTTCCTGATCCCCGTTTTCACAGAGGAGGTCACTGGGCTCAGAGAGACTCGCTAATCCGGCCACGGTCTCACGGCGCGAACCACCCCACCTGCTGCTGCGCGCCCGCGGTCGGGACAGGATTCGAGTTCACGCTCTGCCTTTGCACCCAGTAGGTGCTCAAGAGAGGGAGTCACTCCCCGAACCGCGGGACAGATGTGAGTCCCGCCGACGCCACCCCCCTACCATGCCCACCAGCCCACCCCACGGGCCTGACCTCTTTGGGGGCCTCCGCCTGGATGAACTCCTCGTAAATTTTCTTCGCCTTCTCTGCTATCTTGTCCGGGGACCTGGTCTTCTTGAAGTCCTCACAGGCTACCCAGAACTCCAGGTTCTCCTCGCTGAACTCGGACTTCAGGAAGCTTTGGAAGCTGGCCAGTCCATCTGCCAAGGAAAAAGGCCGTCGATAAAACAGATCCGTTCACCCGTCTGCCCGCCGACCCCTGCGTCCTGCTGCGTAGCCTAGGTTTGCTGCCCGCACACCGACAGTTCTGTTGCTTGGGTAAGACCCTCACAAAGTCCCCTCCTTTACGTCCCCCAAGGGGCAGGGGCGACTGACACCTTATTTCACACCTGCGGTCAAGGAGGTCGCACGACCTGCCCTTCCTCACCCAGTGGCAGCAGGTGGCGCTGGAACGCAAACCGCGCGCAGCCCGTGTGCGGGTGAGGGGGTCCCGCCGCATGCGGCCTCAGGGCCCGAGAGCAGACACTTTCTCATTTTGGATTCAGTTGGGAAAAAGAATACATTGGAAGCTTGGTTTGGGGGGTGTGAGTAACACGATGATGCTTATCGGGTATAAATGACTTACGGTCCTTTTGTTCTTTCTACGGGTGACTTTTGAGCGAGTGGGGCCCTGTGACAAGTCGCAAGGTCAGGGAAATAAACACAGTCCTGCCTGAAGGAGCGGACCGATTCTGGGGGAAGCGGAAAGGACATAAACGTGCAAAACACACGTCTACAACGAAGGAAGAGCCATGAGAAGGACGGCGAGAGGGTGACAGGAGGGCCTCCAGGAGGCAGGGACCTTGGGTTGCCGACCCGAGGGGCGTGTGGGAGGCCCGGGCCGTGAGCGCCAGGGCAGGGGCGGGGCCCCGCCGAACACTGAGTTAATGCGACATGATTGTAGCTACCGTGGTCCCGTGTCCACTTAGGTGCTCTCGCTCCTAAGGCTTCTGTGTGTAATTAAAAATACACGTGGGTTTCCACCTACGTACAGACACGTACACGGAAGACGCTGGGTCTGACCCACCCCATCCATGTGTTTCTTCATTTTCTAACCCCTTGGCTGGAACCTCCGAACGCAAGATGAGCAGCAGGAGGTGCTGGGGAGCCACACAGGGACAGCCCGTCCACACCCTCATCCCTCCCTCCCTCCTTTTCTTTTTTTTTAAAGATTTTATTTATTTATTTTTAGTCAGAGGGGAAGGGAGGGAGAAAGAGAGCAAGAGAGACATCCATGTGCGGCTGCCCCTCGTGCGCCCCCCGCGGGGGACCTGGCCCGCAGCCCAGGCCTGTGCCCTGCCTGGGAACCGAACCAGCGACCCTTTGGTGCTCAGGCCGGTGCGCGACCCGCTGAGCCCCGCCCGCCAGGGCTGGGAAAATTGCTTTAAAACCATCTGAAGGTGCGCGCCTGGAGGAGTGAGCTGTGTTTTCCCTCTCTCTCTGCCTGAACGTCCTGCCGTGTCCACTACGGCCTCCTGACCGGCTGTCAGCGTCGGCACCGACGGGAGACCTAGGCCGGCTTCCGCCTGTAGGGTCTGAGTTCTCATCGCCTCCTAAACGGAGGCGTCGGGGAGGAAAACACCCCAGGCACTTGCTCCCTGCCGGCAGGAACGGGCCTCCCAGAGGGAGCCGGTGGCCAGTTCACTGCCAGTAGCTCCACGTATCCTAGCAGGCCCTGAGTCACTCTGCCCCTTGGTGGAAGGGAGGTGGAAAACTCTAGTCCCCCAACGTTATTTATGCCCCGAGGACATGTGCCCGGATTCCCCAACAACTGTGTCTAAGGCGTGAGCGTGGACGGGACATTCCCGGGCAGGGGGCTGCGCCCGGGTCCTGAGGGGCACTTGCGGTGAGTCGCTGTTGCAAGGCTTTCTGTCCACAGGCCGCCTGGCACGGAGGCACCGACGGCTGCTCCTTTCTCACCTGGCTTCCGGAGATTCTCTGGAGAGTCCCTGAGGCGGACCCTGCGTGGCCGCTGCCCAGTGCCCCTTCCCCCGCACCCTCAGGTGCTCTGCGGCCTGTCCCTCGGAGATGCCGTCTCTGCCACCCCCGTTACCCGGGGGACGTCCTCGTGGGTCTGGGTCACACAGTCCCCTGGCCAAGGGTCGCTGTTCTGCACGGAACACCCCCGGCTTCCTTGCCCGTCCCTGGCCCCGCCTGCTCGACAGCCTGGTAGTGTCCCCTGGCCCTTTCCTGCTGAGCTCACACCGTCTGGGGACACCTCTCTCCACACCTGGTTGGGCATCACTCCCCGGGAAGCCAACAAGCCAGCGGGTCCTCTGGGGCCATGGACACGCTCTGGGCTGTGACCACTGTGATGCCCAGAGCTGCCTCAGTGGGTGCGGTGGCCTTTGCGGCCCATGTAAAAGGACCGCAGCGCTACCGAAGAACACACATGCACACGCACCCACACACGCTTGCGCATTCCCCCCAGAGACGTAGAAACGGCAACGGGAGAAGCTCAGGTCTCAAGCTCACACCTGTTTGCAAAATGAGAGACCTCAGACCCTCAGGAAACGCTCAGGCGTCAACGCTGACTGGCCCTGCTCACCCCCCACCCGTCTTTCTCATCCCAGGGGCTTCTGGCCCCTAAAAGCCTCAAACCTATGAACGCAGGGCCCTGAGTGTCGGCGTGGCTGAGAAGGGCTGTGCGTGGCCCCATAAATATATATCCTTTTCCTTAATGGCGTGAAAACGTGGAACTCGTGCTAACTCTCAGGTTTCTTGAAAACAGCAATAAATACCCGGCCCCAGGGTGCTTAGCGTCCATGATGTATCAATATATCGTCCATCAGGTCGCCGTTGGCCCCAAATAGCGGTGAATAAGTCAACTGATAAACACAAATGTTGTTCTCTTAGTTAACCTCATGGAATTTGGGGTGCAAGAAGCAAAATGAATTCATTTATCATCAAGTCAGTAAACATCAAACTGTGTATGTGTCAGGGCAGAGGACTCTGTTTAACACAAAAAATAAGAAGAGGATGAAAAAATGGGCAAGACTGAGAAAGTTCCAGAAAGAGAGTCGTCTGTGTTCTGCCTCCAAACATAAGATATTCGGTCTATTGCAGGTAAGTAGGCGCTTACCCACCAAAAACAATGAAAAAATGTTCATACACAGTTGAACATACATTATTTGTTATGCACTCTGTGCTTACTGGTCTGGAAGATCCTGTGAGAAATGGTTTTTAAATCCTTGTTTTTGCAAAGCAGCTAACAAAATCGCATATTCCATTCTTGCGGTGAAGATGGAGAAATATGGGTTGGGCACCTGAAGTAGACTCATTGTTTTAGAGGGAACTATTCAACAAATATTTACTTTCCCCATACCGTGCACTTCCTGCTGTGAAATTTTCGGGATCAGAAAGGCCAAGCCCCAGCTGCCATGAGTCCGTGATCTCTAGCAGGAGGGAAAGGACTTGTAGAGAGAATACAAAGCAGCAAATACTGAGTACGGAGTTGCAAGAATTAAGCCGCATAACAGGTGTGCGGACAAATGTGTCTGGAAGCTCCGAGGGAGGAAGGATTATTCTGGGTGGTTGGGAAGACCGGGCACTTAGTGTTTAGACTAGCTTTGATAGGAGAGGGCTGATTTCGACAGAAAAGATAAGAAATTGAACACCTGCGAGAGCCGCCCAATGACTGCATAAATACGTAGAACAACAAATTGATCTTTCTCTCTCGGTCCCTTCTTCTGTCTAAAATCGATGAATTAAAAAATAAATACACAAAGCATTCCAGGCAGAGGGTGGGGGAACAGCTCAGCGTGACAGCAGACCAGCCCCAATCTCTCTATGGAGAGCCCGAACACTGGAAATTGGCACTTGATACAGGCGGTCCTGGGGATGCCAAGGACTGCGGATCTGGGGAAGGGTGTGTTCGGGTGTCTTGGCATTAGCCTGGGAAGGCGTTCTCACTGACACCTCTGTCACGTCTTGAATGACGCAATGACATGCGTGCTGCCAGAGGAGGAAACCGGGGCCGGGGACATTACAACCTAGGTCAGGTCACAAAAGCAATGAACACACTACCCACCTAGGTGTCATGGTCCCGTGATGTTTCCACACAGTTTAAGCCCTTATTGACCTGTCATGAGGCCATGACAGCAGGGTCGCTGTCACGGATGAAATGTGCAGAGGCTGCGGCTGATCTGAGAGATACAGACAACCTCTTTCCTTAAATATTGTTACATGTATTGGGTGCACAGGTTCAAGGTCATGCCCAGCTGTGCATTAAGCCGTGACGTTAAGCCATCAGTTTGGTTGTAACACACAGTTCATAAGCGTGTGTGATATTTGATAGTAAATTGTATCTAAGCGATACCACGAACTCCAACGCCGGTGTTGGTGTAGCTGGTTTTTTTGTGAGCTTCAGAGTCAGTGTTGTGGTTCTTTTTTTTTTTTTTTCCATTTACCTTTGAAAATGGCTGGAAAAAATATATCGATTTGATAATCCAAAAGATGCTGAAGAACTTCAGTGAATGCTACTCAAGTTGTTTATCAAAATATTTTTGCAAGTGTTGTGGAAAGTATTTCTACCTTGAGCATAGCAGTATTGTTTGCGGTAACTGCACGGTTTTCTTCCCCCCACATTTCAGCACAGGCTAGAAATGAATGTGTCTCTCAGATAGATGCGGCCTTCGCTGTGAATTTTTTGACTGCACCCCCCGCAGGGTTAAGGGGCGCGCGGGTCAGGACACAAGCTCACGTGTGAATGGACGGTGGACACGGCCTCTGGGCCTGAGTCCTCCGCGCTGTCCCCTTCTCCACCACGCCCCCTTGCACCCTCCCTTGTTGGGGTCACTTTGGAAAACTCCGGAGATGTCGAAGCTGGGGATGAAGGCCACAGGCCACAAGAAAGCGCCCTCCCCGCCGTCCCGCAGACCTTACGAAGGCCGTTCGGACTTACAGTTGTTCTGCAGCAGCCTGTCCAGGGAGTCACGCCACTGGAGGGCCTCCTCCGGCGAAGGCCTGCGTCGGGGTGGAGACAGGACAGGGCCCGTTACAAGGAGTTAAACCCAGACTCCCACAACGACACAGACCCGCTTTTCTTAGAAACGACGCAACCGGGGACCCACCCTCAGCCCAAGGGAGTTAGAGTTGTTTCCTTTCTAACAGCTGGGTTGCAGGAGCTGGGTTTGCTGTCAGGTATCTGTTTTGTACATTTTCAGCTCTTTTTGGACACTTGGGTTTGAAGTACGGTCTATTTGTCCTGAAGCCACGGGTGGACATTCTTGTAGATGTCGTGACAGTGTCTCCGATTGTTTTTTTTTTTTTTTTCCCCTGAATGGAACTGAATGAAATTCAGGGGTCCACCCAGGGATGGAGCCCACATTCTTGGTCTCGCCGGGGTCCGCCCGCCACCTGGCAGAGTCAGCAAAGGGTACCGACGCCACACCGGTGTCCTACCGCCATCTCTCCGAGGCTGCTGGGAGTCGGAACGCACATTGGGGATGTGACCAGGGTGAGCCTCATTCTCAAAAATCTGGGTGCATTTTTCCTGCCCAGGAAGGGCAGGCTGGTGATTTATAGAAGATCCTCCACTTTCTAAGAAGCAAGATGGCTCTCTCAGGAGAACGGGAACGTGGTATAAAAAGGAGACGGTGGGAGTCACCCAGGCTGCGTTTATTCAAACAGTCACGCGCGCAGAGCCCTGCAGCCGTCCCATTTCACCCGCCCCGTTTCCCTCGCCCCTGCAGGTCAGGGGTCGGGGCGGAGCTCAGCTGGCTGTGCCCCCGGGACTCGTCCGCTCACGCGAGGATGTGACTGCTTCACCGTCACGTCGGCACAGACTAGCAAGGCCTGCGTGGGAATTTTCAGGCCGGCAAAGCCGTTTTTCCTAACCGGATGACGTTCCTTATCTCTTGTTTACTTGTTGTTCAGACAAAACAGGGGAAGCCCTACTTCTGGTTTTTAAAAAACAATACCGTAGGGCTTTCGTCGTTCGGATCAGCAGGTGAGGCTCCCGGGCTCCGGTCTGGCCTCCGTTTCTGCGGGCCGCGAGGGGGCCCTGGGATTCTGGGCCAAAGTCCTGTGAGCGATTCGCTCCCACCTCCGCCCCGCGGTGGAACACGAGCAGGTGTGGCGTCCTCATGCTGTGACTTTTCACGAAGTGCTACGTTTACTAGTTGAAGGTCGAACCCACCAAACATGGGAGCAACAGTCTTGGCGAAAGGCTGTGAGGGTCTCTTCTTGTCTCCTGGCAAGGGGTCCCAGGCCTAAGCCGCAGCCCGTACCCTCGGAAGTTTGATTCCCCTGAGGAGCTGCCTTTCCTGCCTCACCTTGTCCACCCAGTGCAAGTGTCACAGGAAGGAGGAAGGACACACAGAGGGGTTACGAGTGCGTCCTTTCATTTTCCTGCCTCATTTTATTGCAAACCAGAAAAGGACCTGAATCCCTGGGGACACGAGCTTGTCCCGGCCCCTCTGTGTTGCCTCCCCCCAAGGAATTGTCCTGGTCCACCTCTTCCATGCCTGCATTTTTGGCACCGGCCTCCTGCACCTTCACGTCCTCGTGGCCGAGGCTCAGTGTCCCGCACGTGACAGACACCCGCCGAGTGTCTGTTGATCGTTGCTACAGCAGGACATGGAGTCATCGGACAAAAGAAACAGGCCTGCTTCCCGCCCTGAATCTCTCTGATTTTGTAAGTATTCTCCTGAAGTCGCCTTCCTTGTCCTCTTCCCTTGGTGGCCTAAGGAGGCACAGGAACAAGAAATGCCGCCGACGGGTGCACCTGACTCAAGCACGTCCCTGGGTCCAATTTGTCCCCAAGGGTCTGGGAGAAATGGTCACTGCTGCCGGCACATCACAGCCGAGATTAAATTCTTGAAAAGGACGCGTGCACGGCCCGCTCGGAGATAAATTAGTCCCGATTGATCCGAGGACACAGGCGAGCAGGACAAAGCCCAGTGTCACGAAGTCGGCTGTCTGACGAGCGGCCTGGAGGGGACAAGGTGCATCCTGTCCCCACGCTAAGAGTCTGCCGGTCCTCACTGAGTCTGATTTGCTCGGGAACAAGACAGACATGGCTCCGAGTGACCACCGAGTGCCCTGGCCTGCCAGGTGGTGGCTGACCGCTCAGCTGGACGCGGGGTCTGTGTGGGTGTGCGGTGGGGAGGGGGCTGGTTCCAGGGAAGGATGGAATAAGCCTCACAGAGGCGATTAGCGGGTGTCGCATGGCGCCCGGTGCAAACGCCACCTGGTCCAGGGGGTGACAGCCTCTCCCTTCGTGGCACGGGCGGTGCCGGGCTGGCTGCTCGAAAGTACAGCCTGTCCTCCGTGGGGAGCTCTTCCCAATCCGTCCTGTGACATGTCCCTGCGCTGCCACCCTGCTCTGGCCACTCCGGGCGTCAGGGAACAGCGGTTCCGTCGGCCCACAGTGGGTCTGGGCGGTAAATAAAAAACACAAAATTTTTTAGCCGAGCAGCTGTGCCTGCAGCTCTCGGTAGCTTCGACTCTTATTAGCGGCAGCCACGGGGATGCGTGGCCGCCTCTCTCAGCACCGGGGGTCGCGCCGTGTCTGCGTCTGTTTGGCGCTTCCGGTGCTGTCTGCACGCACTCCTGCTCTCTGCAGGGAAGGTGAGGTTCCGGCCCCTCGTCGTCGGCGCTGCTCAGCGACGGCTTTGTCCTCGCACCCGGCCCGCAGAGCAATCAAGTCCCGGGTCCCCGGGCGCAGACGGAGCCCCTGCCCCGGGCCAGGGGGACCGGGCACCGGGGTGGGACACGGGTGCCAACACCCACCAGGTCCCGATGCCTGTCTGCGGCCAAACTGGCCGCAGCCTCTCCCCTCCCAACTGCGCTCGCTGTGCGGCCCATGGTCACAGGGGGTGTGCAAACGCTTCCAGGCTGACCGCGGGCTGGGGACCGTTGGCGGGGTTCGGGGTGGGGTGGTCGTTGGGTGGCTACGAAGCGGTGAAATGGCAGCAAGCTGTGGAAGCACGGGCTGTAAACCCGGTGTGTGCCGTTTGTCAGCAGCCAAGTTCCGAGGGCGTTCCCGGGACCCCGGGGCAGCTGGTAAGGAAGGGCTGGGGGCCCACAGAGGGTGAGGCCTTCCAGTGGGTCCCCAGTTCCAGCAGGAGGGGCCTAAGAAGTTGTTTAAGAAGACGCTGGAGTAGTGCGTTTCCAGGTCCAGGGTTATCCACCAGAGGGGAGCAGGGGCGGGTGCAGAAGGGCCGAGGGGTTGGGGGGGCATGGACGTGGGCGCTTGTCTGTTCCCATGGGACAGGGGCCGGAGGGACCGCAGCCCCAGCTGCTCTGAACCCAGGAGGGAAGCCGGCTTGGGTGGTAGGGACGAAGGTAATATTTTTCTGGGTTTTTTTCCATGGTTCAATTTTTTTTTTCCTAATGAGGATAAAAATATATTCAAAAAATAGAAAATGCTTTAAAAAAAAAGGGATTGCTTTTTTTGTTTTTGAAAGATAAAAGGGGTTAAAAAAAATACCTTCCATCTGGAGAAGGTTTATTTTATCCTCTGAGGTTTACTTCCTTCTCTGGGAGAGAAACATGAATAAAAAAACAATATGGAGAAATTTTAAAGTGGGGAGAAGAGAGGTCATCAGGCAGACACGGGACATAGTCTGGTCCTGTTAGCTGAGTGTCTGGGAAATCCACCCGGCGGGCGGCGGGTGGGCCGGGGCTGGGGACACGTGGGGAAGCTCCATGGAGAACACAGTCTCCAGGGACATGACGAGTTTTCCAAAACATTTCCAACCGCTGCAAGAAGGGTTGGAAGGCAAGAAAACAACCCAATAATAACCCCACGTTTTCTTCCAAAACTGCTTCTCCCTGAGCCCCCGTTTGCCCCCACAGTCCAAGTGTCCGTGGGCCTTTAAAGCGGAGAATCCCAGCGGGAGGCGTGCGCCTGTGTTTATTTGCAAAGTGACTCCCAGCAGATCCACCGGTGCCACGCCACTGACCTCCCCACCGGCTCTGACCAGCTGCTGCCACGAAACATGGTCTTTTTCTCACCAGAGCCTGGTGCCCGCGCCCCACGGGAATTAGCGACCCCTTTCTGAAGGCAGAAAACTCAATCGTGCCTCCCTTCCGGCGGGGCAGGGCTTTGAAGTAGCAAAAACAGGAGAGTGGAAATAATCCACTAGGGCTGACGGAAAAAAGATGAAGAGCGAACAACTCGTCTATCTCCCACCCAGGCCACTCTGTTAAGTCCGGGGTCACCCGTACAGAGACAAGATGGGCCCATGGGTGCCAACTGTCAAGTTAAAAAAGACATGGAGGTTAAGGGGGATTCCTCTGTTTTCATCACATCCAATCTTCTGGGTGGGGGAGTGATGGACTTTGAACACCGTTGGCTTTTCTGCCTCCACCTTCCTCTCCCACCGTTCCAAGCAAAGACGTCACTGTCAGGGCACGGACAGGCTGTGCCGCCGGAGGAGCAAAGGTCAGCGGCATGGGTGCCGGGAGCCGTGTTGCCAAGTCAGGGGGAGTCAGTGCCAATGGCGAGCCGGGTCCCCGGCCTTGCGGCTCAGTGTGTAGAACCACGGTTTCCCCCCTAAACTCATGGGCATGCGTGCGGGGAGCCGGGGGGAGGGGGCGGGCATGGCCACAGAAGCCCCTCGCCGGGAATACCGATTTATGGACTGGGGGGAAATTGCTCGACGTGCTTTGGACTGAAATAGCAGGTCAAGCACTCAGGCCTCCGGGTGGGAACAGTCTCTGTCCCTCTGTGGGACCCGGGAGGTGCAGAATCTTGGAGAAGAAACTGTGGGGGTTAAAGGACCTGCCTTGATCTGAGCATTTTCTTCAAGGGGAGGTTCCCACGGCATGTTCCCAGCGGCGGGGGGCAGGCTTGCAGTCCCTCAGCAGATGCACACGAGTGGTCTGCCTTAACGGGGTCACCCGGGGCCAGCTGACCCCCGGGAAGCAAGGGGCCAGGGGACGATGAGGCTGGTGCCACGTTTTAAGGTTTGGTCTGTTTCCCCAACAAGGACCCAAGGTGGGGTCTCCCTTCCATTTTTAACTGTCCCACCAACGCGCAGAATTACGCTCCAGACATAGGAGGGTCAAGAGAGACTCTTAGGTGCATGCGGTTCGGGGAGGGCTCCGAGGTCAGCGAGCAGCCCGGAGTTCTCGGGGGAGGGTGGCCGAGCACCGAGCCCCCAACTCCCCACTCTGGGGGCCCAGGGGTGTGACCCCCATTCATGACTCACTTCTGGGCCTTGGCTGGCTTCTCCGGCTTCTCGTTATATGGAATGACAAGGTCGACAGCAGTGTCAGGCTTCTGCAGGAGTGTCCCCAACTTGATCTTAATCTCCTTGGCCCTGAAAGAAGAGACAGAGAGGACGAGAGCCCCCGTGAGCACACGGACCTGGAAGAGGCGTTCCCTTCTGGGCCAGAAACAAAAAGAACAGGCCCCACCCAAATGCTGTGGCAGAAAGGACGCTGAGTGGGATGTGGGAAGTTTGGGCTCCGATAGTTAACACTCACCGAACTCGTGTAAATTCCCTGGTTAATAGGCATCATTGCAACCTCGTCTTATTTTTATACGTGTTCTTTCATTTTATACATGGCGGAGGTTACAGCATTATTCCCATTTTATAGGGGAAGAATTTGAATGACGGAGAGTTTAAGTCACTCACGGACAAGGGCCCGGCTCACGAGGGGTGAGGGTGGGCCGGGCTGTCCGACTCTGGGGTCCACAGGTGGGGCCCCTGCCGCACTGCCCATGGGGCTTCTGTGGGCTCTGGTCTCGGCTCGGCCATCAGTTAGATGCATAATGTTTGAAACAAATATTCAACTTTTACGGGCTGATCTCAGGTCCTTCGTCCATCAGATCACAGCCTAAACACGTTCTTCAGCCCTTTCCTGCTGTGAACTTAGACCCTCCTCCTGGATGACTGTCTTGTCTGGAACGTGTTACCCATTCGTGTGGATTGGATTTGCCCCTCGCCCGCTGTTCCAGAATGACCGCTGGTGCGTCTTCTGTGCCGTGAGCCCTCCCCAGACGGCCTCAGCTGCCCATGGGCGGACCTTAGCGCATTCCGCTCCCTTCCGCCCTCTACCTGTCAGTGGGCCGAGGTGGTTGCAGCTCTGGGCACGGTGCCATCACGGGGCGCAACTGTTCTCATGCCCGCTTTCAACACCAACCTGCTAAGTTGCCCATTATTTTATCACAAGTCCAGGTTCAAAAGGATACAACAAATCGTAAACATGAATCCCCAAGACACGTCGTTGTGTACGGGCAGAGCCACAAAGCCACCTGTCCCTGTCACCACAGAATGTTACACATGCCTTTAACACGGAGCCCATCACACTGCATGATGGTTATTGACGTATGTGTCTGTTTTCCAAGCTGGACATGAGAACCGTCCGAAGGGGGAAACTGAGTCTTAAATACCTTCGGATTCCTGTGTGTAGCACAGAGCTCCAGCAACATAATCGACATACAAAAATATTTGCCAAAGGGAAGTAAAAATATCCTGGTTTTCTTGCTCACAAATCTGCTGACATTCATCTCCCGGGCAGGGCCGATCGTAAACAGTCTCCGAGCCCGGAGGGGCCACGCTTGCCGCAGCCAGAGAGGCTGTGCGACTGTAAACACCTCCGTCATCCGTTCGAGGGGAGACGGCGCGGGGATGACTGGAGAGAATGGGATGCCTGAGAGCAGCCGTTATGGGTGCTGGGGAGAGGAAGACCAGGAAATCTGCCGCATGATTTCCAAAATGCTGTAATTTTGAATCACACCACCATTTCCCTCAGAGTCGTCAATATGATTTTAAAGCTGTGACTTAGAATTCGTCACCTGCACACTGTCTTCTCCCCTTCAGTTCTTCTGCATCCGTTTTGCCCCTGGACACTGTCTGTGGCTGGAGCCAACGGGGGCCCGCAGGACAGCGGCCCGCGCGTCAGGGCTGACCCCGGGATACAGGCGAAGCAGGGGAGGAAGGAGACGTTTCCCTCTGACTCCAGGCGCCACCCGTCGCCCACACAGCCCGTTTAGTTTTTTTCTCTGCCGCTGGGACTGCAAAAGCAGTTTCTCCACATCGACGCCCCTGGGTTAGTAACTCACACGTGTGAGTCATGGAGCTCCGGGCCGATACGCTCACCCACCACGGCTTCTTCCCGGTGAGTCCCAGCCACGTAACCGTTCTCCAACAGAACTCGATCCCCACTCGCCGGCTTCAAATACCGAGTTAAAACATCCCCCCAAGTCCCACAAGTCACTAAGAATCACACCCACCACTTCCCGTAGCCCACCTCTGGAGCTGAGAGCCCCCCGCTTTTATATTTACCTACGGTATGGGCGGGGGGCATGCAATGTCTGCGGCCACCTGCGGGGCTCCCGTGCAGGAGTTCGGCCGGAAGCGCGGCCACCTCTCGGGTCGGGCCGAGCCCACAGCTCGCTCCTCCCAGCTCCACCTCCGCCCCCGACACACGGGCGCCCACCTGTCTCTGCTTTCAGCCCAGACCCAGGAGTTTACTCTCCGATATTTAAAGGACGATCCGCCACTGAACACGTCCCGTAGGCTTGGCCTTCAGTTTGGTGGGTTCTCCAGGTTTTCGTTTTGTGTCTCCCCCTCTCTCCTCTGCTCCGTTTCCCTTTCTCTCCCGGGCTCCATCGGAGCCGTTAGCTTTAGGCAGAGGCAGTGGGTGGTTTTGTGATGTCCTGCTGCCGGAGACGTAGGTCAGGGGGGCGGGTAACGAGAACAAAGGTGTGAGCATCCTCAAACTTCTCTGGCCGAATCTGACTGCACTCAGTGTCGTCACCACATGGCACCCACGAACCCTCGCGGGGTTGGCCCTCCTTGCCTTCAGGGAGCGTAGAGTCTACCGAGGCCCAAACTTGTAAACAGTCTCGAGAAGCTTCCCAAGGAGGGGGTGTGCAGAGGGTAGCAGAGCCCCGGGTTGGGGTGGGGGACATGTCCACAGGGAGAGTCACATGGGCTTGTTGGAGGAGGCGAAGCTAGAGAAGCAGGTAGCCGGGGGACAAGAAGTGACGAGGCTTCCAGGCAGCAGAGGGGCCACGTCCATGGTTGGGAGGGACGCAGGAGAGATGAGGGGGCAGGAGATGGGGACCCCATGGAGTAACCGGCCTCTAGCCGGCTGCCTTCAAAGATGCCTCCCTGGGGACAGGTGGCATCCTGTCCTACTGACTCCACTTGTTCCAGCATTTTCTGCAGCTCACTTTTCAGGTGCTGGGTCCTGAAACAACAGTATCTGCACTTGGTGGTTACGTGACAAGACATCCAAGGAAACATTTCGGGACCAGAATTGATCAGACCCTAAGGCAATTTCACCATGTCACTGCTTACGGAGGATTTTGGGGTGATCTAGAGTGCCACTGGCTCTGGGGGCATCACCGATGGAAGTCAGAGCCCACGCTCTCAAAGCACATAGACGCCCAGAGTTCCGGGTGCCCGGTTCCGTGCACCTGGGGTGTAGGGACAGAAGAACGCTGTCCTTGGAGAACACCTCTCTCCGGGGCTCAACTCCGGGCTCAGTACAGGCTCAAACATCGATGTTCAAAAGTTAGAGTGCGTACGTCGGGACGTCACTGGTTTAGTCAGGAGTTCGCAAGAATACAGGGAAGGGATATTGTCATCACGTCTCACAAAGCAGTGGAAGTTGAACAGCTACAAAGCTGACAAACACTGAAGTGGAAAGCACTTGAAACATTTTGCTTTTTTTTTTTTTTAATAACTACCAAGTGTTTCTACCTTTGTTTTGCAGCTCATGAGTTCACACCCCCTCCCTCCCCCAAGGCAGCCAGACAGACAAACTCGGAAAGAAAATGGAAGGCGGGTTTGCGGGAGCTCAAACGTGCCCCTGCGTTTTCCCCTTTAAAATAAACGCGGACGCATCTGACAGTAACTTAATGTTCAAACAACGCCACCCGAGAAGAACACTTCCTAACGTGTGCATGGTTTAGCCCGGCCTGTGGCGGCCGTGACGCAGCCCGGCGTTTCTCCCGGCCGTGTCACGGTAAGGCTTGTGAACTAGCAGCAGTTTCTGTCTCCTCTCGTGCCGCCCCCTTCCTACCTTTTGTTTTACTGGAAAAAACAAAACTTGTTTTGAAATAAAATCAAATGGAAACGCCTGGGTGAAATTTTAATTAAAAATTCAGAGGAAGTTAATGCTTTCTCTCGGATGACTCACATGAGCGGTTTCAATCTGAAAAGGGTTTGAACAACGTTAGGATTGTGCAAGTTTAAATGTGTGCCCTGCGTGGGGACACTGGCTGGAAATCTGATTTCCAAAGTCCTGGGCCACCTGGCTCCTTGCTGCCCATGGGTGAACTGAGTAGTGGAAGTTATTACCTTACGGTGCAGTGTGTGGAAGACAGAGCAGATCACTAAAAATGGAGACCTAGCTGAACTGGTTTTTTTTAAAGATTTTATATACTTATTTTTAGACACAGGGGAAGGGAGGGAGAAAGAGAGGGACAGAAACATCAATGTGTGGTTGCCTCTCACGCGCCCCCTACTGGGGACTTGGCCCGCAACCCAGGCCTGTGCCCTGACTGGGGAATCGAACCAGCGACCCTCTGGTTCGCACGCCGGCGCTCAATCCACGGAGCCACACCAGCCAGGGCTGAATTGTTAAAAATATAATGATATTCAAGCAAAGTTTATCCACAACCAACTCTGTATAAAACGTCCCGTGCTCGGTGTTTCACGGGTCACAAAGGTGTCCCTGGCCTGGGGACGCACACACGTAAGTTGTGTGCTGGGCGTTTCCTGGTCATCGACAGAAGCGGGCGGGAGACGCTGATGACAAAGGGCACGGGCCGTGCCCTCGAGGAGTCAAACGCACGCGTGTGTGGCAACACGAGCCCCGGGTCGGAGCCCCGGGTTTCCCTCCACGGTCCCGCCAGCTCCGGGCGTTCACTGGGGCGCTGCGCGTCTCTGCCACCGGAGGGCCTGGTCCCCAAGAGCACAGGCTGCCTCTGCTTTGTTCAAGTCCTGGTCTCGACCCGCAGCCCGGCGCCGACCCACGCGCGGCACGGAAGACACGGCAGCCAGCACCGCCACCGGCCCCTCCTCGTGACACCCGCTGCGTACCGCCTGTCGCTTGCAGCGCTTTCCCTTCGCTTCTGGGACGTTGACACCGGATTGCGTTGCGCTCGCCTCCCTCGGTCGGAGGCATGGGCTCTGCGCCGCCGGCCCTCACCGCCGGGCGGAGTGATTTCGGCGAGTGCCTTTGGTTCAAAGCTGCCACTTTCCGTGCAAAGTGGTGATGGTGTCATTTCTTACGTGTGTGTGTGTGTGAGTGTGTCTGAGATGTGGCTAAACAAGCGGATGCATGAAAGAGTCTAGAACAACACTTGGCACACAGCCCATCGTCTCGAAATGTCCCCCTTCCCTGACCGCTCGGTTGCATCCGTCCCCCTCGCCCCTCCACGGCGCCTTGCCCGTGGGCGTTGGTCAACGCCTGCTTCTCAAACGGTAAACACAGAGCCTAGAACCGGCCGGAGCAGACTGTGCTCGAGGAGGGTCTGGGACTGACGCCCCTGGTTCCGACAGCCCAGAGGGGACGCGCGGGCCTGGAACGCAGGGGCGCAGAGCGCCGCGCTCAGACCTCACTGCGGCCCCGCGAAGCCCGCATCCCTCTGCTGCGTCACCCGCCCGGTGCTGCTGTTTAAAAATAAAAATTTTTTTTAAATAAAAAGGAGTATTGTTGTTTTCCAAGCATGGCCACACCCGAGGCAGGGATTCCCATGGAAATGAAGCTATTTCCCATGGCTTTGCGGCCCGTCCCTGACCTACTCATCGATCAGGGAAGGTCACCGGGGGTGACAGGAGCAAGTGCGGGGCCGAGGCCGACAGGACAGAGGCATTAGCCCCTTTGACCTTCCGTTCGCTGCCTTATCCCAAATACTGTTGGCTGCGCTTCTGGATTTTGGCAACTCAATTGGGAACCCAGATAATGACGAGTGGGAAAGCGGCCCTTGAGCTGATGAAGGCAGAAATTTATGGCTTATTTTGAGTTCCAAAGGCGGACGGGTCAGCGGGCGTTCCCACGGGAGCTTCTGGGAGCCCGGGCGGGAGCGGCTGCTGAGTCACAAGCAGGGACCTCAGGCTCCGTTTCCAGTGGCGCGCGGCCCCACGTTACTTGTTTCCTATAGTACGGATGAAGGACGTGAAAACGGGATGACGGGCACTGGAGAAGGAGGGAGGGAAGAAGAGTAAAATTCACGGAGACCTTAACTAGCGTCCACACGGAAAACGTCTCTTGATCAAACAGAGTTCCAGGGTGGCGGAGCACACAGGCTCCCGGGAGGGGTGGCTCCTGGGTGCGAAGTGCCCAGCTAGGGGTTCGGGTTCGGGGTGGGGACACAGTCTAGGGACCCCTCACGCGGCCGCCCAGCGGCAGCAGGGGGACGACGCAGGGTCTGTGGGCTGAGCAGCCCCCTCGGTGGACGGCACGGCGACCTCAGGCAGACGCAAGTGTGGTGGTAGGCGTTGCCAACGCCAGCCTCGGCTGCTGGGAGACCAGCAGGTACAAGATGCCACCAGGGGAAAAGAGGCCTAAGGACGCAGGGACCAGGACGAGAGAGGGGGCCAGGCGTCCTCTAAAGGGACAAGTGTCCAGTCGGACAAATGGGACAGAGCCCACCACCCAAGCTGACAGAAGGACGGTCTGCAAGGCAGACATGGAGGAGGAGGAGGAGGAGAAGCGGGTCCCACGGCAGATACCACCGTACTCCACTCCCTCGGAGACAGACTCACAAACGACCCCCACGGGTGGCCACGTCCTAATTCCTGGGACACAGTTGCCTTAGCGGCAAAAGGGATTCCGCCAACACGACCCTGTTAAGGACCTCGAGGTGGGGAGGTCACCCCGGGCTCTCTGGGTGGGTAGTCCAGGCCACCTCCGGGGTCCGCAGAAGAGAAGCCCGAGGGTTGGAGTCTGATGGTGACGTGAAGCGGAAGCAGAGAGAGACAGGAAGATGCCACACTGCTGACCTGGAGGTTAGGGGTGGCGCCCAGGGCCAAAGAAAGCAGGCGGCATCAGGCGTCAGAAGGTGCCAGGACATGGGAGCCTCCGGAAGGAACGGCCGGCCCACCCATTTTTAGACTTCTGTCCTCCGGGCAGGACGGTGCCACCGGTTTGTTGTCTGAGGGCCGTCAAGCCTGTGGTGGTGGTTCCGGTAGCAGCGGGAAACCGGTCTGGCCTCTAGCTTTGGTTCCTCAGGCCTGGTTCGCAGTCAGAAGTGCTTAAGGCCGTCAGGCCGTCTTCCCGAGTTCACACGTCTTCTCATTTCTACTGATGGGTCGTCTTAATCCTCCAGCCTTCGCCGACTCGTCTGAGGTCACCTAAAGCCCCTCCTGGGTCAGCCGTGTTCTCTCAGCCCCTAACACTCAGACTGGGTCCCCGGGGCCTCAGATCCGCAGCGTCCTGTGACTTCGGGGTGACGCGCACGCCTACGGGACCTATGTTGGCCGACTCCATTTTTGCAGTAGGTGCTGTGAGCTACTCCCTGGACTCCTGCCTATGACAGTCATTCTGTTTCAATTAAACTATACAAAACTGGAAGGTCAGGGTAAGGGATTCTGGCTTGACCTCATCTAAGAACCCCTGAAGGGGGAGGTCAGGGTTCACAGGAACGAGCCCGTGTCCTCCTCCTAAGAAGAATTTCCCCGCCAGACCTCCACATTCTGCCAGCCGCCCACCCACCCTGTCGCCCCCGGGCTCGGTGCGTTGTCTCTGTTCCCGTCTCTCCTGCCCCTGCCGCCCAGTGTCCCATTTACTCTCTGACGTCCCTGGCGAAGGGCAGAATTTGAGTCCCTTCCGCCACCTGCCCTTGGCTTTGTCGGGAGCTGAGACAAGCAGCGGGGTCCTGCCGTCCGCCCTCCCGTGTCAGCATCGTTAGGGCCGTCGCGCCCTGTCCGCTCTGGGGGGGTCACACAGCTCATGCTGTTCTCTGTGGCCCTGGAGGGTGGATGTCAGAGGACAAGAACTTAAAACCGTTTTGATCCTCCGAAGATGAAAGCATTGAGAAAATCCCAGCTGACGGGGCGTGGAAGCCGGTTCCGCTCAGGGCCCCCAGCCCCACCCAGGGTGCCCGCGCCCCCGCCCTCTACAGAGCCTGCCACCCGGGCATCCGAGAAGCCTGCTCAGCAAACATGCAAGGAGGGAGAAATGACAGGCAGAAAACCTACCAATGGGGGGGGGGGGTTGGATTTAAGAGACTCTCGCCCCACCTCCGTGGGAGCCCCTGGGTGGGGACCTGAGGCCACCCTTTCAGCCTTGGGGGAGGGGTGACTGCGAGAAAGTCAGCTGGGGGCAGGGGCTGAGTCCCCCACTGCTGGGACACAGGGGCGCGGGGCTTAGTAAACAGACGAGAGGCTCCGCGCAGTCAGTGAGAGGACTGGAAGGGCGGGCGGCAGGCCCCCGGCCCCCACCTTTGTGACAGTGGACGCCTCCCGCACCCGCTCCGCCAAATGCTCCAGAGTAGGAGGGTGAACGTCCCCGGAGCAGATACGAGCCCTGGCCTCTCCGTCCCCGGGGTCCGAAGTATGTTTGCAAGTTACGTAACTGGAGCCCAATTAATGGTAGAAAGAGCATCTACAGCTAGTGTTTACCAACCTAACACTAACGAAGTTTCATAACAGAAAAAGCGCGTGGGACCCCCGTGTGGGTTCCTGATTCAAACACTCCAGCTGCCCAAAGAGTGTGAGGGTGTCCAGACGCCGCCGGCGTCGTCACAGATATTGAAGAGCTGTGTTCGTCTTTGAGGACGAGTGTGGTTTTTTAACACCTTCTTATGTTTTACAAAGAGCTGGCATGTTTTTTAGGAAACAGACACCCACCGAAAGAATGATGGAAGAAATGGTGAAGATACTGTACTATCTTACAAGTTCTCCATCATTCTTATCATTATTCCTCACCTGAGGATATTGTTTTCCTGATTTTAGAGAGAGGAAGAGAGAAAGAAAATCGATGTGAGAGAGGAACATGGACCGGTTGCCTCCTGTATGCGCCCCGGCTGGGGATCGAACCCGTGACCGTCTTTGGTCTATGGGACGATGCTCCAGCCACCTGTACCATCCGGCCAGGACTCGCCTACGTTGTTTGTGAAAGATGGGGTTATGGCGAGGGAGCACGAAAAGGAATCAGTTTTACCGTCATTTCATTGATTCCTATAGCCTCTCTCTCGGTGAGACAAACACCCTCCTTCAGAGATGACGCCCAGGACGGTAGGTGCGGCCACTGTCCCAGCCTCGCGCAGTGAGGAAGGACTGGGGCTGGGGAGAGACTGAACCCACATCCCTCCTTACTCTGGCTGGGTGTCTTCAACGTTCCCAAAACATGTCATCTCAGGAGTCGCCGTCTGAGGCAGCCAGAAACCAGCCGTCCGTCAGGCTTACACGGTCTTTACCCCCAGGGCTCAGTCTTTAAAATACCGTGCAGACCCTGCTCTCTGAGAACTGACTGGAATTTTGAAGGAAGAAAGATGGGGGCCTGCTATCTCTGGCCTCCAGTCACATTCTGGTTCCTGGTACAACAGATCCTGACCCAACTAATTAAAGTCCGGGTCCTTGGCGTTCCAACCGGCAGGACAGACAAAAGCCATTAATGCCGGCCCCAGAAACAAACCCTCCCCAGATGTCATCTCCCCGTGACGGCGTGGAGTCCTTGCTGGAGAAAGAAAAACAAACTTGGTAACCTTTCAGGGCCCTTCCAAAGGGAAGACTCTGGGTTCTGACAGTGTTTTGAATTGGAATCCGGCGACCCAGCTCAGCCCAGACCCGAGGACAGAGAGAGGAAGTGGTGACTAGTCAGCACCCAAACGCAGCGCGTTCGAGAGGCTTGACGGGGGCTGCGTGAGAAACGGCCGCTCGGCTCGGGGGCGTCCACCCAGAGCTGAAGGCCTGCCATCCTCAAGGACCGTCGTGTGCCCACTACATGCCAAGTACGGGCTGTCTTCTTGGTAATTTAATTTTTAGGCCAAGGAGATAAAAATCTTTCCCCTGCACAAACCTCTTGAATCTCGAGGGGCGGGATGGGTGGGCACTGGAGGGTCCGCTGGGGCCCTGGGGCGGGAAGTGCAGTGTTCCCTCCGGGGTTGCCCGGGAGAGAGCCAGGGGAAGGTGCAAAGACCCTGGCGTGCAGCGCCGGGCCGGCCCAGCTCCATGTCTGCACACGCAATGGCCGCCTTGGCCTGGACTCTCTCCCCTGCTTCTGCCTGGACCTGGCCAACTGCCCGGCCCTTTCAGGGGCTGCCCTGAGCCTTGTGTAACGTCGGGCAAAGCCTTCCCCGAACCGGAAGCTTCCTGAGCCCCCAGACCAACCCCCCACCCTTGCCTGCTTAGCACTCGGTGCCCTTACGCCCTCACGAGGGTTCCCAAGACTGACGGCGTTTTTCTCCTGTTCCTCGCGACCGGGTCGAAATTTCCCAGCAAGCTCCCCGGCCCCCTCCCTAAGGCAGCTGCGGAGGTTCGAAAGGCGACGCAGAGAAATGACCCGTGTCGTGCCATCGATGAGGATCGAAACGAGGGCTTTCTTAGCGGCGGCTGCCCTCCCCCTGCCACCTGAGGCGGCTCACCTGCCGCCTCAGCGTCACAGAACTGCACCGAAATCTTTGCAGCTAGATTGGTTACGAGGCTCTCCCTCAGCCGCCACCGCAAGCTCCCCGGTCACACCTTCTGGGGAAGGCGTGGCCCGGCGCTCAATCCGAGCTCTGCCGGCCGCCGCCTCTGCCCCCCGGCTCCTTGGATGGTCCTGGGTCCGTCCTCACGGAGCCAGTGTTCGCTCAAGTTACTCTCCAGAGCCTCTGGTTCACCGCGCGCTCATCTTTTCTCTCCGGCTGCCCCAAGGACGTGCTCGCGGCCGGGGAACAAGTAGTGTTTGCCGACGCCTGCACACCCGGGCGCCTGGCCCCTCCGTGGCTGGACGGCCCCCCCCCCAGGAAGGGTCGTTAGCCAGTGGTCCTGTATCCAGGCCCCTTTCCACCCTCGACTGTCCACGTTAGACCCACGTAAACCGGAGACGGCGGGGGGAAATGGAACCTTCAGTAAAATACAGAAACGGAACGCCGTCCGCAGGCTGTGTGCGGCTCCTGTGAGCGTGTCACACGTGAGACAGCTGAGCCCCCATGACTTTGGGTCATAATCCCCCCACCCCAGCAGCAGCCTTGTGACCTCAGTGGGAATCAGACCTGCGGGGGCACGGGCGAGGGGCCCGTGACACCTGACCCCCGCCCCGGGGCAAGCTCTCCATCTGTCGGCTGGGGCTGCGGACGTCGACACTGGTGGACAAACACAGGCATCACTGCACTGGTTGCTGGGCATTAGGGTGACCTTTTGGGAGCCCGAATAATCAACTTCTTATGTTGGACTGCTCCCATCGTTTCCCGAAGAGCCACGTTCCCCTTAAACATTAATCTCGTTCACAGCAGCTCAAGAGGCTCTGGAAATAAAGTGAACTTTCGGAAGGAGGCTCAGGCTCCAAGCCGAAACACCCTTCAGCTGACTCGGCCCTGTCCCCACGCTAGACTGCCTGACGGGCTCCCGCCCAGGTTCCGCAGCGCTCCCGGGGCGCGGGGGGCGGGGGGGCCTGGTGGCTCCGATGCTTAGATTACTGGTCTCTTTAAAAATATAAAAATATTTGCGTTCAACGTTGAGTTTTAATAAGCAATAGGCTCAGAGACCTAAACATATAAAAGAAGAATAGTTTCTATAAATACATCAAAGCTGACGCCGGCGAATGCCTCTTTGAATGTGGACAAAGAAATATTTCCCGAGATTAAAGCTCGCCGCAGACGAAACGGAGTCTGCGCCCCGTCCCTCGCCCCCAGCTGTGGGTTCGGCGCAGAGCTGGGTGCCTTCTGGTGATGTTTTATTCATCAACTCTTTTCTGCTCCCAAACTTTTAGGGAGAAATCAATTAGGAAAAGTTTCCCTCTACGTGCCTCTCTTGCTAGTCACTGACACCAGCTGCGTCTCGCTTTACGTAAGTGAGGCGAGACTTGGGAGGAACGTTAGGGAACAAGTCGCCCAACTTTCAGTGGCACCTTAAGAAACGGGGTCCCAGGAAAGGGGAAAAACCGGCTCGGGGGTGCAGAGCGGACGGAGACCAAGCCGAGCCTGCTCCCCCCGCACCCTTCACCCGCGACAGACAGCAACGTGTGCGTCCGATGTCTGTGACGGAGCTCTGTCGCGGGGGCTACCACGAGCCATTAAAAACAGACTGCCCTGCTAGGCGTGTGGGTATGTCACCCTAATTTATCTTACGTGGATTTTAAATAGCTGGGCCTACGCGCAGAGGCTCGCCCGTGTCCCCTGAGCCGCCTGTGGAGAAGACGTGAAAGGTGGGGGTGTGGGGAGGAGAGGTGGCGAGCTGAGCCCGGGAAGGTAGGTTCGGGACCGTTAATTCAAGTGACAGCTCCACAGCTCCCCGACGCCACATCCCCAGAACACCCCCTCCGGCAGCACTGTAATTGGAAAGATGACAATGGTCGTGGGTGATGAACGGCACAGTAATTGCGGGGCTCTGCCACGTGCCAGGGGATCAGAAGGTCCGGGAGGGCAATGCAAAAACAGCCTGTACTCGGCGAGCCCGCGACACCCCACGGGCACAGGAGCTATGCACGGCAGCTTACGGATTGACTGCATTAAATGACACCAGCAGTGACTATTAGTGTTGACAGTGACTCGGCTGTTACACGGTAAGAGGAAGCACGGGAAGGAACGTCCCCACCATGTGCCGTGGGGGCCGTTTGCACAGACAGGAACACGCAGGCAAAGTCGGTGATCACGCCGAGCTTCCGGTCAGCGCCTAGTGAATGTTCCCCGGAGGCCAGGCAGTGTGCCGCAGGCCGATGTCACCATCCTTCTGGAGTCACCTGGTCCCCAGATAGCAAGGTGAGCTCTAGCCACCACAGGGAAGGATGGAATGGTTTCAAATGACAGGCAGGCTAATGGCGACCCTTGGAGCTGTGAGAGGTGGGCCCAGAGTTGCAGAAATGGGAGGGAAGGTAGTCAGGCATCATCTCACATCCAGGGGCCTCTGGGCACCTGTCACCTGCCCTGTTCTCCCCGCTTAGGTTTTCTAGAGGGAGGGGGTCAGGCTGAGAGCCACCACCTGTATCCAGCACGAGCCCATCCTCCCAGGCCGGTCTCAGGTCCAATATCGCCTCCCTGGTTCCAACCCAACTATGACGACTTAACTAGTTACTGTTACGTGTCCCTTTTTAAAATAATCTGTACTTTTGACAACAGGGAGTAAGGGTAGGTTTTATTTTCAGTCACAGTATCGTCGGAGACAAATTCCTTTGCTGAAAGGTTGTCTCTTCCAACATCCTCTGGGGGCTCTTTCTAGGGTAAAAGTTGTCAAAAAGAAGACCTGAACTTGGGACGTGAGGGCCACAGCTGCTCCCCGGATGGCACAGCCTCCTTAGGCAAACACCGCCGGAGCCTTGCGGGAAGGAGACCGGACGCGCGGGGACCACCTCCACTTCCCTCCAGGAACGAAGGCTCAGCCCAGGTGTAACCGAGCCCATTCTTCAGAAACACGAGGAGAAACCCCTCCTCCGTCCATCAGCTAGGATTGTTAGGTTAACTTTCCAAACAAGTCAGACATGTGCCCCGATGGCTTAGCCCACTTGGGACCCCCTCCAGAACAGCATCCCGCTTCAGGGGAGCTGGGGGCCTCAAAGGGGTGTCTACCCACCTAAGAGGGACGGTGGCCGATAAACAACCTCGTGTCCCGAGGGCTCTCCCTGTCTGGCAATCCGGCTCCTTCCTTCTAGTGGGGTCAAGGGGCACAAGACAGCGACAAGCCCCAGGCCTCCCCACAAGCCCACCTTCCTCTCTGCTCGCACTGCGTCACGCCAGCGGGAGCCAGATGGGGTCCCGGGGGTCCCCTGTACGGTCAGCGATCCTTGCAACCAGCCTGCAGCCGCTGCACTGGGCGCGTTGTACAGGCCGGGAAACCGAGACGCCGGGAGACCATGCAACCTGCCCGAGACTCGCCAAGGACAGGGGAGCCGGCACCAGCCAGGCACCGTAATGGGGACTCCCAGACCCTGCAGGCGGCCACAGAGCAGGCCCCTCTGCAGGGGGTGCTCTGGTCTCCACGATGCGGGGGCGCCCCGCGGCGCCCGCCTCCTGGCCCAGCTCTGCAAGCCCTCCCTGTGGCGCACGGAGGGCACGCGGCTCCCACGCTGCAAGCCAGCACCTGCCTCCCCTGCGTCCCCGGACCTGCAGGGCCCCGGGCTGCCTGCCGACACCTTCCCCTGGGCAGACTCGTCCTCACCTTTCCAGGCACGAGTGGGGCAGGGCTGCGAGTCCTTTGCACATGTTGGCGGCTGACTCTTCAGCTGGGAGCACGAAGTCTGACCGAGCGAGTCTTGGCGAACTGAGCGAACTGAGCGTGGGCACTGAACCTGGGCCGGCCGCGGCTGCGGGCTTTAAGGAGGGCCTGGCCCGCCGCCTGGGGCTGGCGGCCAATCCAGAGCCGGGAGGGGCTGGGGCTGGGAGCAGCTGCACGGGGAGGAGGCTGCATTCCTCGGGGGGGCGGCGGGCGCCGGCTCCGGCTGCTCCACTGGGACAGCCGGCTGCTAATCCCTGGGCAGGGCCAGCCCGTCTCCCTGGGGAAGGGAGCCCACCTGGCGCCGGCGGCTGCGCCAGGGAGCTGCGCAGCTCCATCCGGGTTACAGCTGTCGTAGGGCTTCAGGGGCCCCACGGACCCAGGTTCGGAGTTTCCACGGGAAGAATAATATTTAGACTGATAGAGCAACACGTGGAAACTATTTTGTAATTCCCACGATACTATCCTTCCAACCCATGATCACCAAGAAATGTGGGGTGCGGGGGGGCGTTGCTGTTGTATTTCACTTTCAAAAGGTGTAAGTTTTAAAGACTTTTCACTATGAACCTGTAATTTCATGAGGTCTGGAAATTTTAAATTCTGTTGAAATTTGCCGTCCGTTCGTTTTTTGGTAAATATTCCTTACATGCTTGGAAGGACGAACATTTTCTTTTCGTTAGAGATAGGCAAGGTTCCACATATCTGAATATCTTAAGATTATTCATTTTATTCAGCTCTTCTCCACACTTACTTTGTATGCTCACCTATCAGTTCATGAGGGAAATACTTTAATAGTCTCAATACGAGATGGGGTTTTCAAAGTCTCCCAGTAAACTAAGGTAGCATCTGCTCCGCGTGGTTTGAAGCTTTATTGTTAGATACCCTCCGAGGTCATTGTCATTGTATCTTTCAGCTGAGTGACTTTTAAAAACCTCTACATCACACCTGCGATCATCCCTTTCAATGAACTTGGCTCTAAACTCTCTCTTGTCTGATAAGTACCATTGCTGCCTCACCTTTATTTTGATTAGCAGTGGCCTACATTCATCATTTTCTGGGTCTCTTTCTAAATTAAGAAACGTTTCCGCGTTTCAGATCCAATAGTTTCTGGCTCTCGACAATCAGTCCGATCAATAATATCGTGGATACAGTTTTCCTCTCCGATGTTGCGTGAACATGCTTCTCCTCGTTCTAAACACTGAGTTTATTTATTTCTTTCCGTTAGGCTTGGCACATTTGGTAGTGACACATTCTATTGTTTTAATAGCTACCGGGAGATTTTTTAATATGCTTATTAAATTAAAGTCTGAACGTTACTCAGTAGCGCTCTCCCCTCCTCAAGTAAAACAACAGTCCCAGCTCCGCACGACAACCAACCCCCCCCCGCCCACGCGACCAGTTTCCTGCTAAAGAAAAACACGCCCCCCTCCCAGCCCGCAGGACAGGAAATTATGGTTTCTTTTCTAATGATTTACGGTTGCAACCGGCAGCTTCTCTGCGCGGTGATGATGTTTTTAGCTGTTGCTTTTTGTCTCCCACTTTGCTTTCTCCCTTCACGCTCCCTCTTGGCTTAGTGTTTCTGTCAGCGAGGGTCTGTGGGTGTGGCCTTCACAAATCCCTGTGTTTCTTAAAAAAAAAAAAAAAAAGGTAGGCTGGTTTTAGAGCCTTAGTTGTGGAATTTCGCTCCTTTTTGCTGAGCATTTTGAAGGTATAATATTTATGCCTCGGACAGCTCTTCATGGTGTTGCGAACGGGCCTGTCAGCCCAGCTGCGGGGCCGCAGGCCTGTCTGGAGCCTGTGGGGCTCCATCCGTCTCCAGCAGGCTGAGGACTGTGCGCGCGGGGACCCCAGGTCTGTCCTCCGTGTGAGGCCTGCCCGCCTTGCGCAGGGTCCCTGCACTTTCCCTCCGGGGGCGCAGCCGAGCGTCACTCTCCTCCCTTCCTTTCGGCCTTTCCCATCCCGTTCGTTACTTTCCTGGTGACGTTCAGGATTGTCTCAGCGCCATCTGCCAGTTCTCCAACTCTGAACTCAGCTGTGGCGACTCTACCGTCGACCCGTAACATGAGGTGTTTGCTTTCTTAAAATTTTCAAAGCTACACATTTAACCTCTAAGATTTCTACTGGACCCATTTGAGTAACTATCTTTGTTCTGGTTTTGTGACTCGAATGTGCTGCTCTATTGCCTTAACATGTTTTTTACATTTGACAGGTTGTTTGTTTTTTCAGTTACAGGGTACAGGTGACCAGGGCAGCCCAGTAATGAGACAGTCACACGCCTTGCAGAGGGGGCTCTCCGATGTCTCCAGTCCCCACCCGGCACGACGCATAGTTTTTACAATAGTCACTGTGTTTCCTGTGCTGCACTTTATAGCCCGTCACCACCAATCTGCCCTTCCCAGTCCCCCCATCTTTTTCACCAGCCCCCAACTCCCTCCCCTCTGATGACTATCAGTCTCTTCTCTGTGTTTATAAGTTCATTTCTCTTTGGCTTGTTTGATTATTTTACTCTTTAGATCCCACAGATCCGTGAAATCACATGGTTTTCACCTTTCTCTGTCGACTTACTTCACTGAGCACAACACCGTCGAGGTCCGTCCGTGCTGTTGGAAGTGGTGGAAGTTCATTCTTTCCAGAGCCGAGCAGCACCCCCTTCCGTGCACACGCCACCTCTTTATCCCGTTGCCTGCCGACGGGCACGGGGGCTGCTCTCGTGTCTTGGCTGCAGTGAACGTTGGGGTGCAGGTGTCTTTTCGAATTAGAGTTTTGATCGTCTTTGGAGAAATACCCGGCAGTGGAATCGGTATGCACTCACATTTTTAAAAGCCCTTACCTGGACTTCCAGGGCTGCCCCTCGCCCCCCGGGAGGGCGGTGCGACATCGCGGTTTTGAGCGCAGACGAGGGAGGCAGGGAGAGCTGCATCTGGACGACAGCTCTGCTGCTGACGGGGACATTGAGAGAATCTCGTAACGTGTCGGCAGCTGGCGTGCTTCATGAAGTGGAACTTAAAGGACGCGCAGCCCGTTCCGTGTTCACACCGGTGCTGGAAGCCCTCGCTGACGGTGCTCGGTCAAAACAGCCTCTTGTTTTTTTTTTAATTTGTTGTCCATGATGCTGAATTTGTTCCTGGTTTTCAACCCACTTGGGATTCCGGGTTTTATGGGATGGCCTCCCAAGCGTGTCCTGGCTGTCACAGGCGGTGTGACGGGCTGGTGTCGGACTTCACACCAGGTGTGTGCTGGGGACGTGGCTGGAGCCGGAGGCTGGGCCAGGGGGACGAAGGGTTGAAATCTGGACCGTGCACCCGCAGACCCTCATGCAAGCAGGAGAGGCTCTGATGGAGGTAGGAGGGAGCAGGGGAGGAGGAGAGCACGGGGTTTCGGGCTTTTGTGCAGCTCGCTGGCCGAGCGAGGCCCGAGGCCGACAGCCTCTGCGCTGTGGGTGCAGAGCTCCGGCCGAGAGATGTGGGCTGGGGGCGCAGAGGGAGGTGAAGGTGAAGTTACGCGTAAAGGCAGATCTCCCGGAAGTGGGGGGTGACGGCGAGAGAGCAGTGGCGGGGTGAGCTGAGCAGCCGCAGGGCTGAGGTTCGGAGGGGAGGCGCCCCGCCTGAGACCGAGTGGAAGGTCAAGGATGGGTGGCCATTCTAAGGGAATGAGCGGTGGTGGGAACGGAAGACGAGGACGCCGCAGTGGCCCTGGGCCTCTCACGCGAGGACAGGAGGGCACGGGAGCCTTAGGGAAATTCCCACTCACTCTTCCCGCTTGGTTCGTGGGGGGACTGGGACTGGACTCCCGTATTTTGTTAAACGGGTAAATATTTTGACAGGCGGAATTCTCTTTTCGGGACGTCCTGCTTCCATCCAAACACCACTCAGCGGCAGGACGAGACGACGCCCGCAGATGTGCCAGGACCCGCTCCCACGCTGCGAGGTCAGACGTGGGTGCAGGTTGGTCCAGACTCCCCACCTCTTGCCTCTAGAAGATGCTGAAAACAAGGGCGCCCCCTCTGTCTCTGCAGGGAACGGCAGCGAGCACGGTGCTGTGACAGCTGCTCTTCGGGCATAATTACCCTAATGCGGTGTTTATCCCCGAGGTCAGCAGGCCGCTCCGAGCCCGCCCTCCCCCGCAGCCCCCTCGGGAGAACGGCATCCTCCCAGATAAATAATTTCTGTTGGAAGAACATTCTGTGAGCCCGTGTTCTCACTACAAATATCACCCGACTGAGCACTGGAGGACGTTTTAGAAACAAAGCCTGGGTTGATCTTTCTGGGCCAAATGTCTCCAAGTTAATTCCCTTCCCACCGAGTGAGCATGGCCCCGTGGATGGGCGGGCGGAGACGCGGCCTCGCGATGCCCCGCCTCCAGCCTTTGCAGGGGTGGCCCCCGCACCCCGGTGAGGGGTCGCACGGAGAGCCTCCGGCCCCCTGCTGCGTCCAAGGTGCTGGCTCGGATCCTGGGCCATCACAGCAACTTGTGCCTTGAATCCGCCATGTGGCGTCAGCGTCTCGAGGATAACTAGGGAAGCTGTTTTGTCTTTGGGCCCCCGAAGCGAGTGGGATGGGGGCGGCTTGCCTCAGTAACTCTCTGTTCCTGACCGTGTGAGATCGTCCAATAAAGGGTGATACACCCAAATACTGCAGCTTCGCTCAGGGGTGCCACCGTCAAGAGCACAGGTGGAACACTGACCTGTGGGACCGCGGAGCCCCGCGTCACCCAGCCCCCTTCTCGGTCACAGCCCCTGTGCAGGGCGTGACTTCCCGCAAAACGTGAGAATTGGGCCCCTCATTGCCCCGACTCGGTCTGCATGTCACCCAAGGGGACAGCCGTCCTGGGACCGGCAGTGCCACGAACCTCAGCACCTGGATGGAGCCACCGCCAGCCCCGCCCCGCGGCACCACGTCTCACGTGTCTTTGCCTCGTCACCCGCAGCAGCTGAGCCTCGCTGTCCGTCGAGCAGCCGCAAGCCGGCCAGACCCCCGCCCCCATCCCTCCAGCCCCGTCCTTGTAAACCAGCTGGTTCTCCTTTCGTCTTCGGCGTCTCCCCTCGCCATTCCTGCCCCTTCCGGGGCTTCGCGGAGACGGAACTGCTCCTCTGATCAGAGGATTCTTCCTCTTTCCTTCCTATTTGCTCGTAGCCCCGGGGCTTTCTTTCCGGTGAGGAGGTAATCTGGTTTCCTCCCTCGCACCGTTGCTGGGAGATCGCGGCGTGTCCCCGCCCTCGCAGGCCTCGTGTCTCCTGTGGAACGCGGGGCAGGCGCTGCTGGCTGCCCGCACGCTGTCCACCTCCTTTCCCACACAGAAAGCTGATTTTGAACGAAGCAGCCATATGTGCCCAGCTTTTTATACAATTAAAACAGACTTCCCCTTGATGCTGCCATCAGTGGAGCCACATGGTCTTACCTCGCGCGGAGGAGGCCGAAATTCCTGGGCAGGAGGGTGGCGCTCGGCCCCTCCTCTCCTTGGGAACCAGGAAGCAGCAAGTGTGACAGCAGGGCCACACGGTAAAGACGGTAGGGACGGGTTAGAGGAGAGAGGAGCCGTGTGAGGCCGGAGGGCGTCAGTCTGACTTCCTGCGGTGCGACGGGAGGGTCCTCGCGTGTGGAGTGGAGTGACGCCTTGGCCTCTCTGGTCTCTTCCTGGTGCCCCCGGGACTGTGCCCGGGGGATCGGCCTCCCCACGCACTGTCCCTTCATTCTTGCCGTCAGTCACTGGCACATCGGTATCGGGTGGGGGGGCAGTCAACGTGTACCCTGACTTTCAACTCACTTCTGATCCGCTTTGTCTCACTCCACCAAGGACCCCCTCAGGATTTTGTCAAAACCAGAAACTATACGCCCTTCAGTGTCTCAGACCCACGCTGTCCATTGTCTGGCACCACCTCCTGCTCTTCAAGAGCCATGGCTCAGGTAGCCCCATGAAAATAATCATGGGCCTCATGAGACCCCCAGCCTGCGGCCTCCGCCACCCTCAGTCGGGGAGCCCCCCACCCTGGTCCTCCCAGGCGAGACCCCGTGAAGCGTCCGAGTGAGGGCGTCTGCCTGCTCTGTCACACTCACGCCCTGCAATCAGACGCTACCACATTGCCTTGTCCTTTCAGATTCTTCAGTGTTTTAAACATCGTGACAGTGACATGGGGGTTCCAGCTACTCTGTGTCTCAGACACACTGCAGTCCGCTCCCAAGAAAACCATCACAATCCGTCCACATCACCGCTCATTCTTTACTAAGTGTAAACATGCCTTTTTATTTTATACATTTTACCATATATGTGTGTGAGTGTGTCTCTCTCTCGCTCCAAAAACAAGGTAAGTCTAGTTTTGTGTGTTTATTTTAAACTACTCATAAAATGGGACAAGTCTGGCTACAGCCTTTCCCTGTCGGTTCGCACGAATCTGCATCCTTCTTTGGAAAGTCTGTACATTAGCCTCCCTGACGGGGACTGAAGCCACTTATTCGCGGGGTGCGGCACACAGGGGTGAGAAACGGGTCCTTGGGGCTCGGCTGCCGACTTCGGCCCCAGCATCGTAGCCGGCCAGGGGACCTCAGGCAAGGTATGTAACCTCCCTGACGCCAGTCGCCTTATCTACAGAATGCAGTTCATCAGCGGACTGGCATTTCCGGATTCAGCGTGGGTCAAACGCGCCCAGCCGTGTGAAGCACCTCCCCGGCCTGTCGTCAGCACGCCATACGACGGCGTCAGTGGGGAAACAGGTGGCAGACGTAGACGAGGACATTTGGGAGAGGGCTTGCTTATAAAAGGACCAATTACAAAAGCGCGGGCAGAGTGGGGACCTCGAGGAACAGGACAGTGACCCAAGGCGGAGGAGTGGGGGCGCTGGGAGGCCCCAGGCCGGAACGCGATCAGATCTGCCCCCAGGAGCGGGGGGAGCAGCAGAGACGGGTTGAAACAGGCTCTGCTCCCACCCGGACACCAGCCTCCCAACCCTAGGGGACCGCTGTGGGGCCTGGAGTGGGGATAAAGGTCTGTGCAAACGGTGGCCTTGATTTTCACACAAATAAAGAGCCACTGCAAAGCCCTCGACGCCGGCCCAGGCTCCGTCCTTGGCGGCGTTGATGTTTGACGTCCATTCCCTCCATCGTTTCGTGAAAGGTTTATGTTTCTGCCAACGAATCTGGTGTTAGTGCGCCTGTGAGAAGACCCCTGGCGGCGGTGACAGGCTGAGGTCGCCGCTGACGGGTGACAGGCACCGTCTTCTGTCACGACCTGGTGGTACAGCGGTTCTCTGGCCCTGGTCCCACCAATGAGCGTCCTTCAGCCACACCACGGTCCCCTGCCCAACCCCCGGGCTCGGAACACACGCCGGCTTTGCAGAGATGACTCAGGTTTCCGCTAACGGTGGACCGTTTCAGAGCCCAAACGATACAGGAGCGAGGTCACCCTCAGGACAGTCCTGCCTGGTCAGTCGGCGGGGGACACTGCTCCTGCCTCGATGTCCCTGAAACCGTGCCAGGCAGGGGTCTCTGTCCAGGGCCCTTCAATGGCTACACAGCACTCAGGTGAGGAAGGACAGATGGGCCAGACCACGAAGCCCTTCCCCCTCGGGCAGGCGGGAAGCTCAGGCTACGGCAGCGTCGCTGCTGAAATGCCCACGCTCTTCGGGGCGGGCCGGACGTCCCGCCAGGGTGCACCGCTCCCACCGCTGTGAGTTCACAGCCCTCGCCGCTCCCGCCGCACAGGGTCCCGCACGGCTGCAGGACAATCAGGTGCGCGACATGAAGCCTAACGCCCGGCCCATCGCAGCGGCCCGTCACACAGACATGGGAGCCGCTGTCACTCACACGTGTCGCAAAACAGAAATGACTGTAGCCACAGCCGGTGCGGAGCGAGTGCTGGCGGGAGCGGGGGCGGGAGACAGGTGGGGAACAGAGACAGGCGGGGCAGAAGGTAAATGGTTTCAGGTGACTCCCTGATGAGCGTTTTCCGCCCACGCCAGGGACAGAGGCCTCTCTATTGTGCCGAGCGGCCGGGACACGGCTGGGGGCCAACAGGTGGATTCCGGGGGCACCCACACCCAAAATGATTGTTCACGACTTTCTCCGGTTGAGGCCCCGGCCCCCGTGTGCTGCTGGCCCTGGACCAGAGGCCCTCCAGGCAGCATCAGGGCTCGGCCTGGGCGCCCGCTGGGGGGCAGGATGCGTGTGCATTTCGTGCTTCACTGAAGAGTGACATGTACGCAGAGAAGGACCCCAGGGCCCGGGCGGGTGAGCCCTCACAGATGGACGCAGCAGGCTAGGCTCCGGAGGCTGGAGCCCGTGCGCGCCCTCTGCCGTGCTCCAGAGTGGCCACTTCCCTGCTCAAAACATCCTGGTGACGCTCCTGTTACCGAAGAAAAGGTGAAGCCAGGTGGTCGCAGCCTCCTCCCCCATCCCTGGGCCCAATGACCCCGCCTTTGTGACCTCACGGCCACCTCTTCCCCCTTCACTCTGTCTTGGCCACTCTGACCCCCCTCCTGCCTATAGTCTCCAAAGCCTGGGACGCTGGCACTCAGGACACCTGATCTTGCAGGTCCCCACCCTGGAACCTGTCCCCAGACACCCGCCCAGCCTTCCTCCACAGGCCCCTGGAGAGCTGTCCCCACTGACACCGTCCCTCAGTGAGACGCTCTCTGCGATCCTCCCTCAACCGCATCCGGGACGCTCTGCCCGGCCCGGCGGTTGCTGTGGGCTTTGACGGACGGCGTGACACAAGACGGGGATGCAACGAACATTATTTCCCCCTTCGGCTCCTGTCACTCGGGCAAAAAAATAAAGTTGTGATGTGAATGCGAATCACATCAACGGGCGCTCCTGTTACTTTGTATCTGAGTGGTTAGCTTTGGGCCGGGTCACTCCCACGTGGGCTGGTTAACACAGCTTTGCCTCGGCTGGCTCTACCCTCCCCAGCCACGCAGGACCGTGGGGGAGGGCCGCGCCCACCAACCTCCCTCACGCCCAAGGCTCAGGCCCTGGTGGTGACAACTGCTCGGTGAGACTCCACCAAACTGCTTTGGCTGTGACGTATTTCTGGGTGGGGGTAGGACTCACAGGCCTGAGTCTCGCCCTCAGGAACTCAGGGTACACACGCCACATGCCGTCTTTACAGGAAAAGGGCGCAGCGTGTGGCCTAGTTAGAACGGCGTCCTGTAAACATGCTGCCCGACGACTTGACTATTTCCAGGCAGCCTCCCTCTGTCACCCAACAGTCACAACATGGCGCCTGCCCATCAGCCTCCCCTGGAAAAAGCCACAGCCTCCCACGTCACGAGAAATTCGGCCCCATCTACCATCACGTGGCCCCTCGGCGATTATGCAGTGGAAGCCCCGCACGTTCTACGGACTTGGCAGTGGTGCCCGGCGTCTGCTTCACTGGCAAATGGAGTCGGGAGACGATTTCTGGCCAAGAAAGTGGTGGGGGGCGGCGGGGGGTTGCGCGGAGAAAACCACCTGTGTGCCAAGGGCTGCGACTGGCCACATGGACGGGCTGAGGGACAAATGTGTGGTTGAAGGAATCCACCTGCCGGGGCCCCGACAGCCGTATAATCCTGTGCAGGTGCTGAGACTGAAAACCTGTGCAAAAGCGTCTTTACATCTGTTGATGTGATCAGAGCCCCTGCAGTTACTCCCCTGTTGCGCCAACGCGGAGACAGGTTTGCTGCCGTCTGCGTGCTGCCGGGACACAGGGCCTGTGTCACTTATGAGGGGCTTGGAGGGCAGGGTGTTCCCAGGAGGGACCCTGGGAGGGCACAACTTTTGGGGTCCCTGGTGTCCTGTCTCTCGAAAATGCGCTTTGCCTGGAGAATTTAACGACGAGAAGGAAACAGCGTTGCAGCACCAGCGGGCTCTATTTTTAGCCCCGCAGTGCGTCAGGCGTCAGCCTGGAGGAACGTGTCTGAGCGACGGAGAGCTGGGCTTTATTATTGCTGGCTCCCCGCCCCCAAAGCTTGGCCACAACCCGAAGGCCCCGGAAGCCCGTCAGGGCTCTGCCATCCGCGCCCTCAGAAGAAACAGACGGGAAAACCCAACAAGACTAACTGGGGGCGCTCTCCTGCCTGGGGCTGAAGCCGGGGCCTCGGTGCCCTCTGAGGGTTGGGGTTTACCCCATTCCTGGGCACAGCCACGTGTGCAGAAGGAGAACCCCGGGGCCCCTGCCTCGTGGCCGTGACCTGAGCGGCGGACTTTTCCTACCTGAGAGGGACCTTAGAGAGGCCGAAACACAGCAAAAGGAGGAACCAAGGAAGTCCGGAGGCCCAGCTCCTCGGCCCGCCTGTCCTGCCGTTGCCTCCTCTTGAGGGATTAATCGACCCTACGAGGCCTCCATTTTTGGTTCAGTTTTGTTTTGTTTTGTTTTCCCGTAGAATGAGGCTTGAGGGGCCGATGAACTAACGGGTCCCTCGGTTTGATTCCAGACGGCCGCGGTCATTCTTGGACAGGCTGTTTGGTGGAAAAACTGGGGATGGAGACTGGCCAACGGGTCTAACAGGCAAAGTGGGAGCAGCCCGGTGTCGCCGTTGGCCCCGAGCAGGGTCACACAGAGGGCGTCTCTCCATCATGCTGCGGCTCCATGAAGGTTCCCGGTGCCCGCGGAGCAAAGCGGTGCCCACCCGGAACGTCTCCGTGTCATCTTGTCCAAACTCACAGGTCCGTGGCACTGGCTCCGGGGGACACGTCTTATGCTCTGTGAGGCTGGACGCGGCGGTGACCGTGGCCTGAACTTGGCCGTGTGCGTCCGTGTGGTGTGAGCTATGCCCCT